>MU697722.1:61201-155045 GCA_026770625.1 Nicotiana glauca | reverse complement strand
TGTTCTAGACTGTGTACCCGAGCGGACAACTCGAGTCGAGGAGGGGGCTACGTACCGGGAACCAAAAGGCCATCCGGCTTAGTAACTTGTCCGGCCTCTTTCTTATTTCAAGGTATTAACACTAACAGAATAGGGAGTCTCAACCAGTAAGCACATCCCCGGAGGTGAGAAGAGAAGGGTTTCAGCACAGTTCATATACAGTTCATATAATATCAAAGCGGTAAAGCATTTTGCACATTTAGCAGGAAAACAAGTAGGAAAATCAGATATAACCAAATACAACAATTTATCTAAACTCGAATTCTGAACCCTGAACAAAATGTTCTGGGTTCTTATTCCCCAGCAGAATCGCCAGAACTGTCACACCTCCTTTTTCCGCTACACCCGTGCGGGCGTAAAGGAGTTTTTCCAATTAAAGGACAATCGGAACGGGATTTATTATTAAGATTCAGAGTCGCCACTTGGGAGATTTATGGTGTCCCAAGTCACCGGTTGAATCCCGAACCGAGGAAATTATGACTCTATTAATAGTCCGCGAACCAGAAATCCGAGTAAGGAATTCTGTTTACCCAGGAGAAGGTGTTAGGCATTCCCGAATTCTGTGGTTCTAGCACGGTCACTTAATTGTTGTATTTGATTTTATCTGATTTCAAAACATATTCTAACCTATGTGCCTTTTATTAGTAAACCGCTTTTATTTTTATTTTTAATAAGAATTACAACGTCGTGAAAATGCATCTCGAACCACGTCGCACTAGTGCACCCGTGGCTTTTGACACATTTCGACTTCGTTGAGATTTGGATTTGGGTTACATAAATGTGCACCCATATTTTAGGAAGGTAATTTTATTAAAAATGCGCGCCTAAAGCGACTACGCGTTTATTATCTTTGGGGAAAACCGTGAAATTTGCTAAACGATTCACCCGAATTCTAAGTATTGTTATTTTTTTACACAACTATTGAGAGCCTCGAAATTTGCATTTTTATTTGGCGGGGCTCGTCTTATCATTTTAACAAAGGGTAAATTTAAAATTCCCTATTTTTTGTTTTGTTTCTAAAAAAAAACTTACTTAATCAAATTGTTTCCATTTGTATTGGGCTTCAGCAGGTGCCCAAGAACGATATGGGCCAACCACTNCGGATACGGCCTTTCAGCACTTTCGAAAAGGAGATTTTAAGGCTGTGCCCGCAAACCGTTTTAAATTGACTATGGGTGGCTATTCTTGCAAAAACGGCCTTCCAGCGTCCTTTTGAGGGACATTCGGCTTATTTTAAACAAGAATGACATCACCCGACTTATTTATAACAAAATTTAAAATTTAACATTTTTTGGCTATTTTTTGCGAAAGGGGTGGTTGAACCCGTCAAGGGTTGCCTACGTATCTCACACTCGGTGAGAATCAAACCAGCGTAGTTCGGGCAAATTAACGAACTATTTTAAAACAAGAATTTTCATTTTTTTTAATTATTATTTTATTATTTTTTTTTGGCATTTCAAAAACAAATAATAAAACTACTTGCAAAAGCAATAATTTTTTTTAATTTCATTTTCATTTTTCATGGCAAGACAAACTATCTTCCTTTTCTATATTTTGAAAACAAGACAAAAATAATGATTTTTTTTTTCTTTTCAATTTTAAACAAATAAACAACCGATTTTTTCAAACTAAAATAATGACTCTTTTTATATTTTCCTTTGCTTTTAGTAAAACAAACTATTAAAAACAAAA
Organism: Nicotiana glauca; assembly: GCA_026770625.1. NCBI lineage: Eukaryota > Viridiplantae > Streptophyta > Magnoliopsida > Solanales > Solanaceae > Nicotiana > Nicotiana glauca. The sequence continues at coordinate 153,314 of MU697722.1, read as the reverse complement.
TATTTCCATTTTTTTTCATTTTTTTTTCCGAAATTTTGGCAGAGTTTCGACAACATTTGGGCATTGGTTTTTCTAAAACTAAACAATTAATTCTCTACACTGATATTTCTCTCTTTTTCTCTTAGTTTTACAAAATTTTCGATGTTCAAAAACCGGTCAGCATGCGGGCCCGAGACAAATAAATGCAACATGTAAAATGCATTATAGTGGTCGTTTCATTTCTGGTTACCTGTCCTAGACGGACCTAACCCCTGTGTTGAGTTNTGGAACCAACTTGTCAAGCTCAAACAATTCCATTCCTAAAACCTTTAAACAAGCACGACAAGTTATTGTGTGATTTGAGTTCATGTACACCTGCTGGCCTTAAATCCTATTGAAATGAACAGAGAAGAACGTGAATATATTAGAAACTCCCTAAGCATTTGTTAACTACTATTGCAATACCAAACTCATGCAAATTTGGAGTCATTCACATGATGTCCAAAGTCCACAAATAAATATAACAATTCAATATAGTTCTTAGCTTAAGCACAATCAATTGACACTCAACAGTATTAACCAGCACATTTGTTGTCTATAGGCTATTAGTACGTAATAGTTTAACAAGCAAATCTCAGGATCAAAACAAGTGAAAATTTCATTCCATTTTTGAGCTTGAAATTGCAGCAAGATTTCGATTGTGTACCTGAGATCAGAAATTCAGAAGAAAAAACAATCAGTCAGTAATCAACAACAACGATGAACAGCAGTGGTTCAATACTCAAAACGGCCCAGGAATAGAATGAGTAAACTCAGGAATGTTTAAATCAATCAGAATGCAACAGATCCTCTTCAACCCAACATTAATCCCAACCAGAAATGCATACTGATGAACTAGTAACCAACAACAACCAAAACTAAGAGCAATTGGACCCAAAACCAGTCTGATTAACTCAAATTTGCACCAGAAATCAACCTATTGAACCTCTGAAATTTTAGGAACTAGAAAAATGCAAATTAGACATTGAAAATCGCAATTGACTTGAATCAGCTAATAGAACAGTAATTTTTTTTATTTTTATGGGATTTCTATTGTTTTTTGGATTTTCAAGGTTTGAATTTCAAATGTAAGTCTGAAATTTAGAAAGGAAATTTTTGGGGGGAAATTTGGAGGCTGAAAAAATTGTTATTCAAGGCATAGTGATGCCTTTTTATAGGCACAAACTAGAGTAGAAGGTTCTAGAAGACACTCACACTTTTTTCCTTTTCTAATTTTCAGATTTCTTTTATTCAACCTTTTATTTTTAACTTGTTATTCAAATTACTGCAATTCAAATGCAGAAACTTACACTAAGACCCCATTTGGAATGTTCTGGAAGGTTCTACCTTCATCTACCCTATTCCTATGCCATTGTAAATGCCTATAGTACCCTTACTTGCCTTCCACAATTACCAATTTGGCAAAACATGCCATTTTCAGTCCCTAAAATACCCCTGACCAACCCTTAGAATTACTAACCCCAGCTCAATAAGCTGCCCATCACACTAAGATGTATCCCCAAAACTTCTAATAATTGTATTAATACTAACTAAACTGAAGAACTGATTACCCAATTTATGCAAAGCACAAAGCTAATCAGGATGTAAAAAACAAGAAAGACAAACAACCATGAACAAGTATGAGTCATCTAACTATAATAGAATCAGAAAGCATCAATATAGAAATTAAAACAATATGAGACTGAAAATCAAGAAGGGATGGTTTATCAGAAAGATATTTAACTAGAATTGGATTATGCTAATTGAGACCAAATTAACCTTAACAACTAAGCTGACCACTGACCAACTACGGCTAAAATCAAACAAAGCTGAAATAGAAATTAACATAAACATTTGCTAATTAACTGATGAACAGAGTTGTATTGACCTAAACTAATCAATTAAGACAATTAAAACTAAGACTATGACCAACTAACAAGAGGTTCATACACTTTAGGCGGAGAAATAGAGAGAAATTTTTCCCACCCTTGATACAAGAAAAGATCCTTTACCTTGCAGTTGAGGGACTCCATATCATCAAGATCCACAACTCTTCCATGGGCGATGGGCTTGTTCTTGAGAGAGATAAAGAAATCCCTATTTGGGGTGTCCCAAAAATTTAGGTCGGAATCGAGTGAGGCAGAGAAATCGAACTTCAATTTCTTTGGAGTGGAAGTGGTAGGAGGATCCTCCATGGGACACTTACCAGAGGCGTTTTCTCCTAAAAGTTGAGAGTGTTCAGAGTACGCTCCTGGAGAAGAGGCACTACGCTCAGAACGATTAGACCCTAAGTCTACTTGCTCAGGAGGCACAGAAGAGGGTTTTGCCTTTGAGCGAGTACTTTTTCTGGTAGAAGCAGAGGGGTTTTTGGAAGATTTTGCCATGGAAGAAGAGAGGGTTGGTACAGGTCGAAGAAAGAAGGTGGAGATGAAAGGGACCGAAAAAGGCTTAACTTAAAGAGAAGAGATTTGACGGTTGAGTACAGAAAAGGAAAGAGTATCAACCGAAGCGACGTGATGATTGGCTTTCCATCTTCGACTACAAACTGATGGGAAACAGAATAAATAGAGAGGGAAAAATCGACTGCGTAATTGATTCACTGAAACGGAGTAATTATGATAAGTTTTTGAAAAATAAAACTTCGGTCCTAAGAGTTTTTTTGAAAAAAAAATGATACCAAGTAATTTTCTCAAAGAACAAAATCTTTCTTCCAACAATTGTTTAGTAAAAATATCAGCTAATTGGGCAGAAGTGCCAACAAAAATTAATTCTATGTCACCTTTAAGAACATGATCTTTAATAAATTGATGTTTAATGTCTATATGCTTTGCTCTAGAAAGATGCACAGGATATTTAGAGAGACAAATTGCACTAGAATTATCACAAAAGATTTGTATAGGTTTGAAGGAATGTTCATAGTCACCCAATTGATAAGATATCCACAGGAGTTGTGCACAACATTGACCAATGGCAATGTACTCAGCTTCAGTTGTGGACAAGTCAACTGGTGCTTGCTTTTTACTGTTTCAGGATATTAAAGCCTTTCCTAGTAATTGACAAGTGCCACTCATGCTTTTCTTGTCGTCTTTATCACCTGCTAAATCTGCATCCGAGAAACCTTCTAATTTAAACATGTTAGAGCGAGGATACCAAAATCCATAAGTACTGTGCCAATAAAATATCGAATAATTCATTTACAGCAGTTAGATGTGACTCCTTGGGAGCCGACTGAAACTTGGCACATTTACTAACGCTGAACATAATATCTGGTCGACTTGCGGTCAAATACAGTAGTGATCCAATCATTCCTCTGTATTTTGTTTCATCAACTGGAGTACCCTGTTCGTCCTTATCCAAATTTGTAGTCGGACTCATGGGAGTGCCAATTGATTTTGCATTGCTCATGTTAAATTTTTGGATCAGCTCCTTTGTATATTTGGTTAGACAGATGAAGGTTCCTTCTTCAGATTGACGAATTTGAAGCCCAAGGAAAAATGTGAGTTCACCCATCATGCTTATTTCGAATTCGCTTTGCATGAGGTTTACAAATTCCTTGCACATAAGAGAGTTAGCACTACCAAAGATAATGTCATCAACATAAATTTGAAAAATAAGATTACCTTATGTTGATAGTTTAATGAATAGATTAGTATCAATTTTACCTTTGGTGAACCCATGATCAACAAAGAAGGTACTTAACCTTTCACACCAAACACGTAGAGCCTGTTTCAGTCCATATACGGCCTTAGTAATCTTGTACACATGATAAGGGAATTTTGAGTCTTTAAAGCCTGGAGGTTGATTCACAAAAACTTCCTCTTCGATGAATCCATTCAGAAGAGCACTTTTGACATCCATTTGAAACAATCTAAATCCCTTAAATGATGCATAAGCTAACAAGATTTGTATAGACTCTAATCGAGCTATTGGGGCAAAGGTTTCATCATAGTTGACTCCTTCTTGTTGTGAATAGCCTTGAGCAACTAATCTGGCTTTGTTCCTTATGACTTGTCCTTCTTCGTTCAGTTTGTTCCCGAACAACCATTTTGTTCCAATGGCGGATACATTTTCAGGTTGGGGTATCAGCTTCCATACTTGACTCTTGCTGAATTGATCTAGTTCTTCTTGCATGGCTTTCACCCAGCTTGAATCCTTCAAAGCCTCCTCTACCTTTTTTGGCTTTATTTGAGAGATCAAAGCAATATTTGCTTTCTTTTTAAGGGCAGCCCTGGTTTTCATTCCTTCGTTTGGTTCTCCTATGATATATTTCTGTGGATATTCAGTTTCATTTTTCCATTCATTTAGTCGAACAGTGCTTGAGTCGACACCGTACGTTGTTCTGGAGTGTTATTGCTAACTTGGTCAGTCGACTCAACCACATCTGTAGGATTAGTTGAATACTGTGATTTTCCTTTGTCCTAAACTTCTTGAGTTTGATCTTTGTTACCTGCATTAATGCCTTTCTCGACCAAGGGATTATTTTCATTGAATATACCATGAAAAAACTCTTCTACGCATAAAGTACATTTATTAAAGACTCTGAATGATCTGCTATTTAATGAATAACCATGAAAATACCTTCATCACTTCTTGGATCCAATTTTCCAAGATTATCCTTACCATTGTTATGAATGAAGCACTTGCTTCCAAATGGATGAAAATAACTAATATTTGGACGTTTACCTTTCCATAGTTCATAGGGACTCTTTTTCAGAATAGGCCTTATGAGACAACGGTTGAGAATGTGACATGCAGTACTCACACCTTCAGCCCAGAAATGATTTGGGAGTGAATGTTCTAATAACATGGTTCTTGCCATGTCTTGAGGTGTTCTTTCTTTCCACAACTCCATTTTGCTATGGTGAACGGGGTGCGGAGAAATTGTGAGTGTAACCTTGATCGTTACAGAAATCTTCATATGCTTTACTTTCAAACTTGCCTCCATGATCTCTTTGGATTTTTTGAGATCAGATAGCCCTTTTCTCTTTCAATCCTTTTGTAGAAAACTTCAAAATTTCTTAAGGCTTCATCTTTATGAGATAAGAAAATCACCCAAGTAAAACGTGAAAAGTCATCAAAAATAACAAAATCATATTTCTTGACTCCTATGCTAGCAGTTCTAGTAGGTCCAAATAAGTCAATATGAAGTATTTGCAACGGTTTTGAAGTAGACACCATGTCTTTGTTTTTTAAAGAGTTTCTAGTTAGCTTACCCATCTGATATGCATAAAAAATATGAGTTCTAGAGAAGTTCAGTTTAGGTAAGCCAATAACTACATCATGCTTGGATAATTTCTCAATCAAATGCATGCTGGCATGTCTTAGTCTTATGTGCCACAACCAGGGATCATCAGATATTGAAGTTAGGCAAATTTGACCATCTATATTTACAAATCCATCAAGTATGTAAACATTTCTGTACCTTTTTCCAGGAAGAATTATTTTACCTGATTTGTCTTCTATGGCACAGCCTATTCTCCTAAACTTTACCTCATATCCTGAGTCACAGAGTTGACTTATACTGAGGAGGTTGTAGTTTAGTCCACCAACAAGATATACCTCAGTAATGTCATAGTTGATGTTGAAAGGAATAGTTTCAGTTCCAACTATTTTGCCTCTTGAATCATCTCCAAGTTTGACTCTTCCTCCATCAATCCTCGTAACCTCCTTAAAAATATATTTGTCACCTATCATGTGACTGGAACACGCACTATCTAGGTACCATTTTCCTTTGCGACTTATTCTGCGGTGTTCCTGCAATACATAATTATTACTTTCTTTTAGGTACCCAAGCTTTCTTGGGTCATGGTGAGTTTGTGTTACTGGTGTCAGAATTTTTAAGTTTCCAAACCCATCCAGACTTATGATGTTTACAAAATTGACAACCAGAATATTTATGCCCACTTTTGTTACAGTAGTGACATTTAGCCGCAGACTGGTTTTAGGTCTTTCATAAGCATTGGAACTAGCTATCATGATATTAGCTGATTCCATTCCAGTTGACTTGTAATTCGACTGGTCGATTTAGTTCTGATTGGTTCCTTTCCAGTTGACTTGTACGTCGTCTAGTTTGACCTAACAGAACTGTGACTGGTAGATTTGCGCAAGCCGTCAAGCTGCATTTGCAATTCCTCAAACTCTTCTTGAAGTACGTCCTTTTCAATTTCACATACTTCATGTTTGAGTTTCCAGTCTATTATTTCCACAATGAGTCTCTTAAGCTCATTCATCATTTTTTAAGACTCTTTTAAGGTGGAATCAAGAATGTCCTGCAATTCATTACATCTATCATAATTATAATATCTTACCTCGCTAGTTTCTCCTCCTGCCCTAAAATACTTTTCATCGTCTGAATCATCTTCATCTGTGCAGCATCCTGAAGTTTTGTTGATCTCATTTTCTAGGATTTTCATGAAGCAGAGATTTGCTATTTCTTCATGGTCTGAGTCATCCTCATCGCTCCAGCTTCCAAATGATTTTTCAGTTCTGGACACTCCGCTTGGATGTGTCCAAATTTTCCACATTCGCAGCATTTTCCATCATTCTTATCATGTTAGTTGTATTGTCTAGATCTTCTTGGTGGAAATCTTCCTTTCTTTGTGTTTCTATATCTTCTCATCAGTCATCCATATTTCTAGACATCATAGCAATTTCTTCTTATAGCGCTTCAGGATCATCAATTTCGTTTTCAGCCGCTTTAGTAGTAGTTTTGAATGCAACAATTTTCTTTTTCTCCTATTGATTTATCTTTTTCAGGTGTGTTCTTTCAAAATCAATGAGCTCTCCTCGAAGTTCATTATATGATAACTTGTTAAGATCTTGAGATTCCAGGGTGACCACTTTGGTCTGCCAAGTGGTTGTAGATGTTTGAGAATTTTCCTAACCTGATCGCCACTGGTGTAAGGTTTGCCAAAATCTTTCAAGTTGCTGATTATCTTACTGAACCTGGAAAACATTTTTTTGATGGATTCTCCTTCCTTCATTGAGAACAGTTCATAGTCGTGAACTAGCATATTGATGTGAGTTTCCTTTACTTTGTTGCTATCTTCATAGGTAACCTCAAGTTTGTCCCATATCTCTTTGGCTGTATCACAGCTAGATATTTTCTCATATTCTTCACTACTTATCGCATTGTGAAGCAGATTTCTTGCCTTGTGATTTATTTGGACAGCTTCCAGTTGTTCTTTTTTTTATGAGTCTATGTCATTAGGGTCAGCGAGTGGTGGAGTGCTAGCAGGCAGTGGGTAGTTTCCCTTCTTGATAACTCTCCACACCTTGATGTCGTATGCCTTGGTGAAGATTTCCAGTGGGAGAAATGTTGTCCATTGAAGTAAGGTTGCCTTACTTGTGAAGTTCCTTCCTGAAAGAGAGCTTCTATGATAACCTGATTTTTAATGATCTTTTTCTCAAAAGCTGTTAAGTAGAAAACAAAAGTGTGAACCTTTCTCTGTTACCAATTGAAAGTACAAGGGGGGGGGGGGGATGAATTGTAGATAATTAAAGTTAATCGTTAATAAGTTGACTTAAAACTTAAGTATTCGACTAAATATGGAAATCTTGCAGATATAGAAATTCGAGATAAGAAGCAGAAAGTAAATGCAGAAATTAAAGACACTAGGCATTTTTATAGTGCTTCAGATTCAATGTGAATCCTAATCCAGTCCCCTTGGGTTGCAAGAAATTTCTCTTCAAGTGAATAAGTTTTCTTTCGAGTACAGATTTGATGTATGTCGCTCAGTTTCTCTAGCACTCGTTTGATACAATGCCTCACCAATTGTATGCCCTCTTTCTACCTCTGACTTGTTACATAGCAGATCTGTATAGGCTACTATGCTTGTTTGCAGTAGAATGAAGAGAGTTATTTTGGTTTGATCAAAGTATGCTAAAGATGGAGTTACACTACGATTTATACAAGGATAAATGGTGAAGGCTTGTCAACCCAAGGGTTTTGATCCTTGGAAAGAGTTGATTCTTTCCAAGAATAAAGAACTACCCGTTACTTCTCTTAAGATCTTTTCCTTCGGCAGATAATAGGGTTGACAAGATTCTTCCTTGATTGTTGGACCTTCCAATCTTGACTACTATCCGGATCTTCTAGCTTTAATTGTTCTTCAGTGATTTGATCTAACTCGTCAATCATAGATTGCATTGAATCTTTATTCCATTATGACAGATTTGATTTCCTTGAATCATGGAGCTAATCCTGATTTGCTGATGTAGTACTGTTTCTTTCCTTGTACATCGTAAGTATTTCAAGCAGCTTCCTTTCTGAATAATTTCCTTGTTTGACATAGCCGTTCCAATAGTTCCTTTTTACTTATTTGAACTCCTGCACATGCATATTAATTGCATCATTAAAATATGATCTAACAAAAGGATGGTTCTATGCGTATGTATATTGATTATCGCATATTGAACAAGGTTGTAGTGCAGAACCGCTATCCTTTATCTCGTATTAGTGATATGTTTGACCAACATCAGGGCGCACAGGTGTTTTCTAAGATTAACTTGTGCTTAGGTTACTATCAGTTAAATATTCGGGAGTCTGATATCCTGAAGACTGCTTTCCAGACTCGGTATGGTCATTAAGAGTTCCTTGTTATGTCATTTGGGCTGACCAATGCCTTATCAGCCTTTATGCATTTGCTGCACACTGTATTTCGACCATATCTTGATGTTTTTGTCATTATATTTATTGATGGCATTTTGGCATATTTTCGGAGTCGGGAAGATAATGAGCAGCACCTGCGAACAGTGCTTCAGACTCTGAAGGAATAGAAGTTATATGCAATGTTCTCAAAATGTGAGTTTTGGTTGGATTCCATGGCATTCTTAGGCATGTGGTATCGAGTGAGGGTACTCGAGTGGATCCAAATACGGTAGAGGTAGTGCAGAGTTTACCCAGACAATTCTCAGCTATAGAGATCCATAGTTTCTTTGGTTTGGTGGGTTGCTGCCGTCATTTTGTGGAGGGGTTTTCATCAATTGCAGCCCCTATGACCAGACTGACCCAGAAGGGTGCTCCATTCTAGTGCACATAGGAGTGTGAGGCGAGCTTTCAGAAGCTCACGACAGCATTAACTACGGCCCCAGATTTGATATTACCTACGGGTTCGGGGTTTTATACAGTCTATTGTGGTGCCTCGAGGGTTGGCCTCGGAGCGGTGTTGATGCAGGACGCTAGGGCGATTGCCTACGTGTCTAGACAGTTAAAGATACATGAGAAGAATTACCCAGTCCATGACCTTGAGTTGGCTGCCATTGTTCACGCCTTGAAGATTTGGCGCCATTATCTATATGTTGGGCCTTGTGAGATTTATACTGATCATCAGAGCTTGCAACACCTGTTCAAGAAAATGATTTGCGTCAGAGGAGGTGGTTAGAGCTGCTGAAGGACTATGATATCACTATTCTATATCGCCCGGACAAGGCCAATGTGGTGGCCGATACTTTGAGTTGCTAGGCAGAGAGTTTACGGAGTTTGGCTTATCTACTAGCATCAGAGAGGCCTATGGTGATGGATATTCATTCCTGCCAGCCAGTTTGTGAGATTGGATCTTTAGGAGCCTACTCAGGTTCTAGCTTGCGTGGTTTCTCGATCTTTCTTATTTGATCGTATCAGGGAGAAACAGTATGATGACCCTCATTTGCTTATCTTTAAGGACTAGGTTTAGCATGGTGATGCCAGATATGTGATCATTGGCGAGGATGGAGTATTGAGAATGTAGGGTCGAGTTTGTGTACCCAATGTTGATGGACTTCGAGAGCTGATTCTAGTAGAGGCCCACAGTTCGTGGTATTCTATTTATTCGGGTGTCACAAAGATGTACCAGGACTTGAAGCAACACTATTGGTGGAGGCGGATGAAGAAAGATATAGTTAGGTTTGTAGCCTGGTGTCTCAACTATCAGCAGGTGAAGTATGAGCACTAAAGGCCGGGTGGGTTTCTTCAGCAGATAGAGATTCCGGAGTAGAAGTGGGAGCGAATCACCATGGACTTTGTAGTTGGACTAACGCAGACTTTGAGAAAGTTTGATGATGTTGGGGTGATTGTGGATCGACTTACCAAGTCCGCTCATTTTGGACTTATTTGTACTACATATTCTTGGAGCGGTTGGCGAAGATTAATATTTAGGAGATTATTCATCTGCATGGTATTCCAGTTTCCATCATTTAAGATAAAGATACTCAGTTCACATAACGGTTATGAAGGGTTATTCAGCATGATTTGGGTACTCGGGTAGAGTTGAGTACAATATTTCACCCTCAGGGAGACGAGCAGTGCGAACAAACTATTCAGATTTTTGAGGATAGGCTCCGTGCGGGTGTGATCGAGTTTGGAGGGTCTTGGGATCAGTTCTTTCCATTGATAGAGTTTCTTACAGCAACAGTTATTAGTCCAACATTCAGATGGCACCGTATGAGGCTTTATATGGTAGGCTGTGTAGATCTTCGGTTAGTTGGTTCGAGTGGGGTGAGTCTAGATTATTGGGAAAGACTTAGTCTAGGATACTTTGGAGAAGGTTAAGGTGATTTAGGATAGACTCCGTACAGCCCAGTCCAGACCGAAGAGCTATGCGGACCGGAAGGTTCGTGATGTTTCCTATATAGTTGGAGAGCAGGTTTTGCTTTGGGTTTCGCCTATGAAGGGTGTTATGAGATTTGGGAAGAAGTTGAAGATGGGTCTGAGGTTTATTGGCCCATTTGAGATATTCAAGCGTGTTGGGGAGGTTTCTTATGAGCTTGCCTTACCTCACAGCTTGGCAGGAGTCCATCCGGTGTTTCATGTTTCGATGCTCCGGAGGTATTAAGGTGATCCGTCGCACGTGTTGGATTTCAGTTCAGTCTAGTTGGACAAGTATCTATCTTATGTTGAGGAGCTAGTGGCAATATTGGACATGCAGGTTAGAAAGCTGCAGGTTAAAAAGCTGAGGTCAAAGAACATTGCATTAGTAAAGGTTCAGTAGCGGGGTTAGTTGATTGAGAAGGCGACGTGGGAGACCGAGCTGAATATGCGAAGCCGTTACCTCACCTTTTCACTACTTCAGGTATGTGTCTATGCTCGTTCGAGGATGAACGAATGTTTAAGTGTAGGAGGATGTGACGACCCGACCGATCTTCTTAAGAATTAACGCCCCGATCCCCTATTAACTTCTTTCCCCGAGTTTATTTCTGCTCTTTTGATTTGTCGGGACATTCAATTTTGAGTTTCGGAGATTTATGGGACACTTAGTCCCTAAATAAGAGCTTAAGTGTTGGAAAGTTGACCGTAGTTGGAACAGTGTAAAGATGGCCTCCGAAAGTAAATCATATGGTTCTGTTAACCCCGTTGGGTGATTTTGGGTTTAGGGGCGTGGTCGGATTATGTTTTTGAGGTCCATAGCAAATTTAGGCTTGAAATACCGAAAGGTCAAATTTTGATGTTTCAGGTTCGATAGTGAGATTTTGATCCGAGTATCGCAATGGAATTTTGGATGTTAGAGTAGCTCTGTAGTGTTGAATGTGACGTGTGTGCAAAAATTTCAGGTCATACAGATGAGGTTTGATGGATTTTTTGATCGAAAGCGTATTTTTGAGGTTTTGGAGTTCTTAGACTTAAATCCATGGTTATTTCGAGGTTTCGATGTTTTTTAGGAGTTTTAAGGTTTGGTACAAGTTTGGGTAGTGGTTTATGACTTGTTGGTGCCTTTGGTTGAGGTCTCGGGGACCTCCGGGTGAATTCGGATGGTTGACGGAGGAAATTTTGGAGTTGAAGTTGCAGTTTCACCTGCTGCTGCTGTCATAACCGCACCTGCGGTTTGGTTTCTGCATGTGCGACACTGCAGAAGCGGCTAAGCGGCCGCAGAAGCAGAATTTTGGACATCTCTTCAGGAACCGCAGATGCGGATTTTGGACTTTAAGTGGGAAATCGCAGATGCAACATTTGCTCCGCAGAAGCGGGACTGCAAATGCGAAAACTGATGGGCATTATTTTTTGAAAGGGGTTCCGCGACTTTGAGGTTTATTTCAACTTTTTTATCTCGACTTCGGAGGTTTTAGGACGATTCGAAGGATGGATTTCAAGGGAATTTCATTGAGGTAAGGGATTTGGACCTAAAACTCGTTCCTATGCTATTATTACTTGGATTAGAGCTAGAATTATAGAAATTAAGGGTCAAAATAGGGGAAAACTGGGGCTTAGTATTAGAAACCTTTGAGTGATGATTTGAGGGACCATTTGAGGTCCGATTTTGGTAATTTTGGTATGCATGAACTTGTAAGAGTGTGAGACTCTGAAAACATAAATTTTTCCCGATTTCGAGACGTGGGCCTAAGGGGCATTTTCATCATTTTACCTAATTTCACGTATTAGCTTAGAATTTAATTGTGGAATTAGTTACTTGAGGTGTTATTTACAATATGCAATTGAATTGAATACATTTGGGTCATTTGGAGTCGGATACTCGTGGAAAAAGTGTGGTTTCGGGTCGACTTGCGCTAGTTTGAGATAAGTGGATTGTCTAACCTTGTGCGGGGGACTTTTCCCTTAGGATTTGAGATGAAAAATTCGTACTTGTGCTAATTATTAGAAATCTGGTTTTTCATTCGGTACTACTAGTATGTTTACCTTCTTGTTTAATTCTTGTACTATTTAAGCATGTGTTAGCTTAGTAGAAGCATGCCTATGTGATTAAATTGCCTTTTTGTTTAACTGCGTTACCTGAAGTATGTGCAGCATGCTAGGCTAGACTATTTGTTTGCCTTAATATGAAATTTGATATTTTTGGAGCATTTCTCATGTTGTTATTATGTATTTACATTGGGACTACGGATGTGGGATTCGGATAGCTCCCCCTAGTCTTTTTACATTTGGGACTACAAATGTGGGATTCTGGTTGATCCCCCTACACAGTGATATGAAACTACGGGAATGCACGATGTAGATTCCCCCAGTACTGGGTAGTTATGTTTGGGACTACGAGATGGGATTCTAGTAGATCCCCATGTTCTATGAGCTGGACTATGGGACGGTATCCCGAGAGACTTATTGGATATGTATATTTGGGACATCAGGAAGGTATCCTGGAAGATCCCCCGCTGTTATTCTTGGAGTTGAGTTGTATTTTCCTTCGGCGTTGACATTGTTTCTATGTAGTTGTTATTGTCGTTTATATCTGTGTTACTTTCACTGTTTCTTATACTTATACTGTTTCGGTTCTATAATATCAAATTATATCTTTTATTTAACCTCAGTAGGGCCTTGAACTTCCTCATCACTACTCAACTGAGGTTAGGCTTGGCACTTACTGAGTACCGCTGTGGTGTACTCATGCCATTTCTTCGCATGTTTTTCATTTGCAGATCCAGGTACCTCTACTCAGGATTACCATTCTTGAGGCGAGGCGATTCTACGGGACTTCAAGGTATATCTGCCACATCCGCAGATCGAGGAGTCTCTTTTTATTCCTGCATTTAGTATTTAGTCCTTCTGTACTTTCTGTTCTTGCTAGACATTCTGGAGATTAGTGCTATGTAGTATTTTCTTAGCTTGTGGATCGGTGAGGTTCCGGGTTTTGGAATATTGTTTTAGATTTTGAGAAGTTGTGTGTGTATGCCGAGCGACATTTAAACATTGTTTCCTTCAGTTATTTTTGGCTTTTGATTATTTAATTCTGCAAGTTTAGTTGTTTTCCACATTTGTTAGGCTTACCTAGTCGTAGAGACTAGGTGCCGTCACGATAGTTCATAGAGGGCGAACTGGGTCATGACATGGGAGGGTCAAGAATAACATGTCTATAACTGCCCCTCTTTGATTGGAAATACGAAGTATTTTTTAGAAAAAGAACGACTAGACAGGTTTTTTGACCCGACCCTTATTTAGAGAGACTAAAAACTAAAAGAAAGGAGAATGTGATCGAGCCCTAGTATCTGAGTTGCCTACATATAATTGGCAATAAAGGAGTCAGGACACATGCAGTTCAAAAGTGAGTGAGATGATGAAGTATACAGAGGTGGAGAGCCGATCGAGGTGCCATTCTGTCGAGGTTCCAGTCCGCGGTCCTTTTATTACATCAAAATCAAAAAATGAAAAAGACTAACTAAGCTTGTCAACTATGAGTTACAAGATTCCTATCTATAATTTTTTTGAAGGTTGACCTTGAGTCTTGAATGGTTCTCCATGTAGATTTTGGATTTGAACCTTGACTTTTACTAGTTGTAGGTTGTCACGACCCCATTCCCGGTCGTGATGGCACCCAACACAATTGCTAGGCAAGCCCGACCATATAACACTCACAACTCAATCACACATACCATTACAAATTTATAGCATTAAATTAACAGTTTAACAAGTCTATTAACTAATAATTTAGATAGAAACAGTATGAAACACTGACATAACCAACATCTCCCAAAGATCTAGGGTCATGAGTCTAGAGCCTCTAAGATAACAAAATAATGAATCCTCAGTAATATTGATGTTCAAAAATGCGGAAGTAATAAAGGGATAGGGGAGGAGTCGGGTCCTGCGAATGTCAGGCAGCTACCTCGACAACTCCTCAGAAGCTCTGGAAATAGCAAATAGCTCAACTATGCTCCCGAGACACCTGAATCTGCACACATAGTGCAGGGAGTAAAGTGAGTACTTCCAACTCAGTGGTAATAGACATATATAATGACTGAAAGTATGAAATCCCCAAAATACCACAATGTAAAGCTAACACTAACAATTTAGCATAGTTAACGGTGAATGGCAACAAAACAGAAACAACTAGATCAAATAAATATCAAAACATGAATGCAATGCAATGCACATGACCGCTGCGGCGTACATCCTGATCCATTTGGGTACCCGGGCTCACTGTGGGGGTTAAGACTCTGGAGGGGCTCCTACAGCCCAAGCGCAATATCATCGTAGCATTCGCTGTGGTTTGCATCCCGATCCACACTTAGTCCAGATATATGCATGTAAGCCACACAGACACAGTCAAGTTTATCATTTTCAGTTCCAATTATTAGGAATTATAGATTAAGTGTTTAAAACTTTAGAAATTTACTAATCATTTCGAGACAGTGTTTAACTCAGGACTAATATAATGAAAACGTGTTAAGCATCATGGAAACAGTAATAATAATCCCTAAGGGATCCAAATAATCGGCACGCAGCCCGATTATAATCATAACAATCCAAGTAGGATGTTTACCAATCAATTTCTAGTCAATAACATAGTATGAACATCACTCGGACGGACTAAGCCATAGTCCCCGACCACAAACGACCCCGCACTCACCGGAGAGTACGTGACTCACCTCAATATAGCATTTCAGTATGATATACCGGGGTTCCAAACCCTCAGGCCATCATCTACATCTATTACTCACCTCAAGCCGGCCACAAGTCTAGTCCGCTATGCCTTTTCCTCTCGAATCCACCTCCTCGCGCGTCGAATCTGGTCAAAACCACAACGAATATATTACAATAGGCTAAAGAAACATAACCCAATCGAAAAGACTCGAAAAACACCAAAAATCACGAAGTTGGCAATACCCGAGCCCTGGGCCCGTTCCTCAAAAAATTACAAAATTTACATCAACGGACCCCTTGTCTCGCGACGAGTCTATACATATCAAATTTACCAAAATCGGAGTTCAATTGCCCTTTCAAAACCCAAATTTAAACTGTCTTAAGTTCCAAGCCCTAACCTCCATTTTTACCCTCTAATTCCTCGAATTTCAGTGATTAATCCTTGTTTTTACACCATAATAACATATTCCAAGCCTAATAATTCATACCTGATGAAACCCCTTCGAATTCTTTTCAAAATCGCCCAAGGAACCGCCTAAGTCGAAGTCCAAAATATTTCTCTTCTCTTTCAAGTTCGTGAACACTGTTCACTTTGATTCCAGTCGATTTCCACTCCCGCGGTTAAATTACCGCGCCTGCGGTCACCGTATCCACGACCAAATGATCGCTTCTACGGTCTTACTTAAATTCCCAGGGACTTCTTCTGCGGTCTTAAACCGCACCTGTGATTGCCGCTCCGGCGCCAAAAATGATTGCTTATGCGGTCATCACTTAAATCCTCAAACCGCTTCTGCGGTCGAAAACTGCTCGTGCGGTGTCCTTTTTTAAGGAAAGCCTTCCGCTTCTGCGGAATATGCCAAGCCCTTAAAGGACCGCTTTTGTGACCTCCACGCCGCATCTACAGAACCGCTTCTGCGGCTCCTTTTCCGCAGATGCGGAAATACCAGAAGCCATTAAAACCAGACCTGCAACATGCTTCAAAATTCCTGTTTAAACACCCGAAATCACACCGAGGCCCCCGGGACCTCAACCAAAAGCACAGACATGATCTAATACCCTATCCAAACTTGCTCGATTCATCAAAACACTGTCGTTAGCATCAAAATCCTCAATTTTCATCAAATCAAAGCCTAAGTTTCTTAAAAACTTCCGAATTGCACATTCGATCAAAACCCGACCTAAACACCTCTGAATGACCTGAAACTTTGAACGCATGTCCAAAATCACCTAACGGAGCTACTTAAACTCTCGGAATTCCATTCCGACCCTCGGATCAAAATGTCACCTATCAACCGGAATTCGCCAAAATTCAAACTTTGTCAATTCAAGCCTAATTCTACATCGAGCCTCCAAAATCAATTCCGATCGCACTCCTAAGTCAAAAATCATCCCCCGAAGCTAACCAAATTACCGGAATTCACATCCGAGCCCTCTAACTATATAGTCAACTTCCAATTGACTTTTCCAAAACAAGCTTCCTTCTAAGAGGCTAAGTGCCTCATTTCCAACTAAAACCAATTCAATTCTATCCTATCAACTCAAATACTGATACTGAAACGTAGAGCAACATAATATGGGGGAAATAGGGTGGTAACTGACGTGACAACGGGCAGGGTCGTCACATCCTCCCCAACTAAAACAAATGCTCATCCTCGTGCGGATCAAGAAACATACCTGGAGCCTAAAATAGGTGAGGATATCTACTCCGCATCTCTAGATCGGTCTCCCAGGTGGCCTCCTTCACGGGCCGACCTCTCCACTGCACCTTCACCGAAGCTATGTCCTTAGACCTCAATCTCCGAACCCGACGACCCAAAATAGCCACTGGCTCTACATCATAGGTCAAATCATCATCTAACTGAACTGTACTGAATTCTAACACATGAGACGGGTCCCCAATATACTTCTGGAGCATAGAAACATGGAACACCGGATGAACTCCCGACAAGCTGGGTGGCAAAACAAGCATATAGGCCACCTCCCCAATCCTCCTAAGTATCTCAAAAGGTCCAATGAACCGTGGACTCATCTTCCCTTTCTTTCCAAACCTCATAACACCCTTCATAGGCGAAACCTTCAACAAGACCTTCTCGCCCACCATATAAGATACATCTCGAACCTTCCGGTCCACATAACTCTTCTGACGTGACTGAGCTGTGTGAAGTCTCTCCTGGATCACCTTCACCTTCTCTAAGTCATCCTGAACTAACTCGGTCCCAATAATCTAGCCTCGCCGTGCACAAAACAACCAACCGGAGATCTACACCGTCTCCTATATAAGGCCTCATACGGTGCCATCTGAATGCTAGACTGGTAGCTGTTGTTGTAGGCAAACTCTGCAAGTGGAAAGAAATCAGCCCAAGAACCTCCAAAATAAATAACATAGGCACACAACATGTCCTCCAATATCTGAATGGTGCACTCAGACTGCCTGTTCATCTGTGGTTGAAATGCTGTGCTCAACTCTACCTGTGTGCACAACTCTCATTGCAAAGTCCTCTAGAACTGAGAAGTAAACTGAGTACCCCTATCTGAGATAATAGAAACTGGGACCCTATGCAACCGTACAATCTCCCGGATGAAAATCTCTGCTAACCGCTCTGAAGAATAGGTGGTACACACCGGAATAAAGTGCGCGGACTTGGTCAACTGAAACACAATCACACAAATCGAATCAAACTTCCTCACTGTACGAGGGAGACCACTCAAAAAATCCATAGTAATCCTCTCCCACTCCCACTCTGGAATATACATCCGCTGAAGTACACCACCGGGCCTCTGATGCTCATATTTGACCTGCTGACAGTTGAAACACCGAGCTACATAACCCATAATATCCTTCTTCATCCTTCTCCACCAGTAATGCTGTCTCAAATCCTACATCTTCACGGTACCTGGATGAATAGAATACCACGAGCTGTGAGCCTCTTCCAATATCAACTACCGAAGCCCGTCCACATTGGGCACACAAATCCGGCCCTGCATCCTCAACACACCCTCACTATCAATAGTCAAATCCCTGGCATCATCATGCTAAACCCTGTCCTTCAGGACAAGCAAGTGTGGATCATCATACTGGCGCTCTCTAATGCGACCATACAAGGAAGATCGAGAAACCACACAAGCCAACACCCGACTAGGCTCAGGAATATCTAACCTCACTATCGGATTGGCTAATGCCTGGACATGAACTGCAAAGGGACTCTCTCCAACTGGAATGTATGCCAAACTACCCATACTAACCGCCTTTCGGCTTTACGCATCGGCCACTACATTGACCTTCCCCGGGTGATACAAAATGGTAATATCATAGTCCTTGAGTAACTCAAGCCACCTCGGATGCCTCAAATTAAGATCCTTCTATTTGAAAAAATGCTGGAGACTGCGATGATTGGTATACACTTCACAAGATACGCCATATAAGTAGTGCCTCCAATTCTTCAAAGCATGGACTATGGCAGCCAACTCCAAATCATGTACAGGGTAGTTCTTCTCATGAGGCTTCAACTGACGAGAAGCATAAGTAATAACTCTACCCTGCTACATCAATACACATTTGACCCCAACTCTCAAAGCATCACAATACACCGTGTAAGAACCTGAAGCTGATGGCAATACTAATACTGGAGCTGTGGTCAAAGCTCTCTTAAGCTTCTGAAAGCTCTCCGCGTACTCATCCGACCACACAAATGGAGCATTCTTATGCGCTAACCTTGTCAAGGGCGAAGCAATAGATGAAAAACCCTGAACGAACCTGCGATAATAACCCACCAAATGAAGGAAACTCTGAATCTCAGTGGCTGAGGAAGGCCTAGGCCAACTCTGCACCGCCTCAATCATCTTTGGATCAACCTGAATACCATCACTGGACACCACGTGTCCCAGAAAAGCCACATAACTAAGCCATAAATCACACTTGGAGAACTTTGCATAGAGCTTCTCCTCTCTCAGTATCTGCAACACAACCCTCAAATGCTGCGCGTACTCCTCCTGGCTACGCGAGTACACCAGGATATCATCAATAAACACAATCACAACTGAATCCAGAGATGGCCGAAATACACTATTCATCAAGTGCATGAATGCGACTGGGCATTAGTCAGCCCGAATGACATAACTAGAAACTCATAGTGCCCATATCTCGTCCTGAAAGCCATCTTCATAATGTCTGAATCCCTAATCTTCAACTGGTGATATCCTGAACGGAGATTAATCTTAAAGAGTACCTTTTCCCCCTAGAGCTGGTCAAACAAATCCTCAATACGGGGTAGTGGATACTTGTTCTTCACTATCACCTTGTTTAACTGTCTGTAGTCAATGCATATTCTCATCGAGCCATCCTTCTTCTTCACCATTAAGATCGGTGCACCCCACGGTGACACACTCGGGCGAATGAACCCCTTATCTAGGAGCTCCTGAAGCTACTCATTCAATTCCTTTAACTTGGCTGGTGCCATACGATAAGGAGGAATAAAGATAGGCTGAGTGCCCGATACCAGGTCAATACCAAAATCAATGTCCCTATTCGGCGGCATGCCCGACAGGTGTGCTGGGAACACATCTGGCAAATCCCTCACAATAGGAACTGAATCAAGACTAGGAGTCTCAGCTCCGACATCTCTCACGAAAGCCAAATACGATAAACAACCCATACCAACCATTCGCTGGGCCTTTAAGAAAGAAATCACCCTGCTGGGCACATAATTAGTCATACCTTGCCATTCGATCCTCGAAACACCTGAAATAGCCAACGTAACTATCTTGGCATGACAGTCCAAAATAGCATGGTACGAGGATAGCCAATCTATACCCAGAATCATATCAAAATCTACCATGTCCAATAATAACAACTCAACTCGGGTCTCCAGACCACCAATAGTCACCAGACATGATCGATATACATGATCCACAATAATAGTATCACCCACCGGGGTAGATACGTGCACAGGCAAGGCAAGACAACCACGGGTTGTACCCAAATGATGAGCAAAATATGAAGATACATAGGAATAGGTAGATCCGGGATCAAACAATACAAAGGCATCCCTGTGGCAGACTGAGATAATACCTGTGATAACAGCATCAGATGCAATGGCATCCCTCCTGTCTGGAAGAGCATAGAATCAAGCCTGACCACCGCTAGATCGATCTCCATCCCTAGGGCGGCCCCTAGCTGTCTGACCCCCACCCCTACCTGATTGGGATGGTGCTGAAGTAGATGGAGTAGAAGAGGAGGGCTGATCCCTCTATTGAGACCGACTACCACGAAGCCGAGGACACTGTCTTCTCATGTGACCAAACTCACTGCACTCGTAGCAATGACACAGAGCTGGAAAAGGGGACTGAAGGGAACCTCTCGCTGCAGACAAACCCTGGCTGAACAAGTAGGAGTAGAGCTCTAAGCTGGAAGGGCGCTAAGTGAAGACTTTCCCTGCTGATAACCCTGATGACCACAGCCTGAAGAAGGCCCACTGGACTCTGTACGACCTGACTAGGGAGGTCTGAAGGAACGACCTTTCCTGTGCTGGAACTGGCCCCTAGACGGAGCACCACTGATGCTACCTGAACCTCGAGGTCTCTTGGCCTCCCTTCCCTCGTGCTCCCGACGGTGATCTGTCTCAATCTGTCAAGCCATATCAACTACCTCCTCAAACGAGGCGGCCACAACCCTCTCTCTAGTGATCAAAATACGGACTGGGTAGTTAAGACCATCTACAAACCTCCTAATCCTCTCTCGATATGTCGGGATCATCCAAGTAACATGCCGAGCTAGCTGCACAAATCTCAACACACTGAGTGAAAGTCATATCTCCCTGAACAAACCACTCAAACTAACGACGCAGCTCCTCTCTGCTAGACTGCGGTACATACTTCTCCAGAAAGAGAGTGGAGAACTGCTGCCAAGTAAGGGGCGCTACTCCAACAGGCCTACGCCTCTCAAACTCCTCCCACCATGTAAATTAGTAGTGTGCATTCGATTTATCGATTCAATTTTGACCTTTATCGATAATTACTTATCGATTATCTATTTGTACATATGCTTATCGCTATCGTTTCAATAAGGTTTCGATTTTTTCGATTTTGATTTATCAATTTTGGGGGCTTATTGATTTGGTTATCGATTACACAAATAAGAAAATTTGCGGGATTCCATGGAAAGTATATCTCTATAAATGCGCCTAACTAATATGGACAAAAAGAAGCTAAAATAAGACGAACACCACTTATAATATAAAAATTGTGTCAACAAGCATATGCAACAAAACTAAAGTAAGGGATAAAATGTATGCCACCAATACTCCAACGGTATAAAAAAATAAAACAAAACATATCATCACGGCTAATTCTGTTTTACATTAATTTGAACTTCATTCCCTTGATCTTTAAATATGATCATTCCTTAAATGTGGTAGATAAAATAATAGGTGAAGGGACTTAAGGTAAAGGAAAGGGTATAGATTAGGGAAAATAATATTATATAGCCGCTTTCAAAATAGTAGTAAAATATATATACATCCTATATGTTATATTAATCTACACAAATAGGTAATTACTCATTCAAAAAGTGTCTACAGTCTAGGGGTGTGCATTCGATTTATCGATTCGATATTGACTCTTATCGATAATTACTTATCGATTATCAATTTGTACATATGCTTATCGTTATCGTTTCAATAAGGTTTCGATTGTTTTGATTTCTATTTCGATAACAAATAATCGATTCGATTTATCGATAAACTGATTCGAATGCACACCCCTAATGTAAATGCTGGCCCTGAGAACTAGAAAGTAGTAAAACCCACTCCACTCGACTCCAAAATCCCTGTAGTGCGAAGCATACACTGACACTTGTCTAGAAATCCCTGGGCATCCTCGCCCTCAGTGTCACTGAACGTCGGAGGCTGGAGCCTACCTAACCTCTCCAGTCGATGCTGCTCGTCGTCTGGCATAGATGGAACCACAAAGTCTGGAGCTATTGCGACTGGCGCAACTGGGGCGACTGGTGCAACTGGGGCAACAGGTGCAACTGGTGCAACTGGCTGAGCCGAGGCTGCTCCTGGTGTCTGCAATCCCTGAACACCCTACTCGGGTACTTGAGCAGCGGGGGTCTGCTGACCATCCAGGTCTGAGAAGTAGCTGCTGCAGTAATGGCTGAGACTACCCGAGTCGGGCCAGTGCAGATGGATAAGATCTGAGCTAAAGCCTCCTAAAGACCAGGAATCACAATGGGCACTGTCGGTGCCTGAACATATGCTGCTGGAGCATCTACAGCTGGAGGCTGATCCGAAACCTGGGCAGCTGGTGGATCTGCAGGTGCTGCTCTCACTGGTCTGCCTCGACCACGACCACGGGCTCTAGCGGGTGGCAATGGTGGTCGTCTGCCACGTCCGGTAGCACGGGTTCTCGCCATCTGTGAGAGAATAGAATGCAGAAATTTAGGTCTCTGAACAACAAAGCCGCACGACAAGAGTTTCAAGAATATGAAGTGTTTCCTAAAGGTTCTGCAGCCTCTCGAGGATAAATACAGACGTCTCCGTACCGATCTGCGAGACTCTACTAACCGGCCCATGACTCATGAGGCCTAGTAACCTAGGCTCTAATACCAACTTATCACGACCCCATTCCCGGTCGTGATGGCGCCCAACATAATTGCTAGGCAAGCCCAACCATATAACACTCACAACTCAATCACACATCCCATTACCAATTTATAGCATTAAATTAACCAATAATTTAGATAGAAACAGTATGAAACACTAATATAACCAACATCTCCCAAAGATCTGGGGTCATGAGTCTAGAGCCTTTAAGATAACAAAATAATGAATCCTCAGTAATATTGATGTTCAAAAATGCAGAAATAATAAAGGGATATGGGAGGAGTCAGGTTCTGCGAACGTCAGGCAGCTACCTCGACAACTCTTGAGAAGCTCTAAAAACAAGAAAATAGCTCAGCTATGCTCCCGAGACACCTGAATCTGCACACATGGTGTAGGGAGTAAAGTGAGTACTTCCAACTCAGTGGTAATAGACATATATAATGACTGAAAGTATGAAATCCCGAAAATACCACAATGTAAAACTAACACTAACAATTCAGCATAGTTAACGGTGAAATGGCAACAAAAAAGAAATAGCTAGATCAAATAAACATCAAAACATGAATGCAATGTAATGCACATGACCGCTGAGGCGTACAACCGATCCATTTAGGTACCCGTGCTCACTGTGGGGGTTCAGACTCCGGAGGGGCTCCTACAGCCCAAGCGCAATATCATCATAGCATTCGCAGCGGCGTGCAACCCGATCCACACTCAGTCCAAATATATGCATGTAAGCCACACAGACACAGTCAAGTTTATCATTTTCAGTTCCAATTATTAGGAATTATAGATTAAGTATTTAATACTTTAGAAATTTATTAATCATTTCGAGGCAGTGTTAAACTTAGGACTGATATCATGAAAACATGTTAAGCATCATGGAAACAGTGACAATAATCCCTAAGGGACCCAAATAATCGGCATGCAGCCCAATTATACTCATAACAATCCAAGTAGGATGTTTACCAATCAATTTCTAGTCAATAACACAGTATGAACATCACTCGGACGGACTAAGCCATAGTCCCCGACCACAAATGACCCCGCACTCACCGGAGAGTACGTGTCTCACCTCAATATAGCGTCACAGTGTGATATACCGGGATTCCAAACCCTCAGGCCATCATCTACATCTATTACTCACCTCAAGCCGGCCACAAGACTAGTCCGCTATGCCTTTTCCTCTCGAATCCACCTCCTCGCGCGTCGAATCTGGTCAAAACCACAACGAATACATTAAAATAGGCTAAAGAAACATAACCCAATCGAAAAGACTCGAAAAACAACAAAAATCACGATGTTGGCAAAACCCGAGCCCTGGGCTCGCTCCCCAAAAAATTACAAAATTTACATCAACGGACCCTTCGTCTCGCCACGACTCTATACATATCAAATTTACCAAAATCGGATTTCAATTGCCCTTTCAAAACCCAAATTTAAACTGTCTTAAGTTCCAAGTCCTAACCTCCATTTTTACCCTCTAATTCCTCGAATTTCAGTGATTAATCCATATTTTTACACCATAATAACATATTCTGAGTCTAATAATTCATAATTGATGAAACCCCTTCGAATTCTCTTCAAAATCGCCCAAGGAACCCCCTAAGTCGAAGTCCAAAATATTTCTCTTCTCTTTCATGTTCGTGAACACTGTTCACTTTAATTCCAGTCGATTTCAGCTCCTGCGGTTAAATTACCGCACCTGTGGTCACCGCATCCGCGACCAAAAGATCGCTTCTGTAATCTTACTTAAATTCCCAGGGACCGCTTCTGCGGTCTTAAACTGCACCTGCGATTGCCACTCCTGCGCCAAAAATGACCGCTTATGCGGTCTTCACTTAAATCCTCAAACCGATTTGCAGTCGAAAACCGCTCCTGCGATGTCCGCTTTTGCGGAAAGCCTTCCGCTTCTACAGAATATGCCAAGCCCTTAAAGGACTGCTTTTGCGACCTCCACGCCACATCTGTGGAACCACTTCTGTGGCTCCTTTTCCGCAGATGCGGAAATACCAGAAGATATAAAAACCAGACCTGCAACATGCTTCAAAATTCCCGTTTAACCACTCGAAATCACACCGAGTTCCCCGGGACCTCAAGCAAAAGCACAGACATGATCTAATACCCTATACAAACTTGCTTGATTCATCAAAACACTATCGTTAACATCAAAATCCTTAATTTTTATCAAATCAAAGCCTAAGTTTCTTAAAAACTTCCGAATTGCACATTCGATCAAAACTCGACCTAAACACCTATGAATGACCTAAAACTTTGCACGCATATCTAAAATTACCTAACGGAGCTATTGCAACTCTCGGACTTCCATTACGACCCTCGGATCAAAATCTCACCTATCAACCGGAATTTGCAAAAATTCAAACTTCGTCAATTCAAGCCTAATTCTACATCGAGCCTCCAAAATCAATTCCGATCACACTACTAATTCAAAAATCATCCCCCGAAGCTAATCAAATTATCAGAATTCACATGCTAGCCCTCTAACTATATAGTCAACTTCCGATTAACTTTTCCAAAACAAGTTTCCTTCTAAGAGGGTAAGTGCCTCATTTCAAACTAAAACCAATTCAATTCTATCCGATCAACTCAAATACTAATACTGAAACATATAGCAACATAATATGGGGGAAATGGGGCGGTAACTCACGTGACGACGGGCCGGGTCGTCACACAGGTGCTAGTTCATTCTTCTTCAGCTTTTCAGATAAAAACCAGACATATCATGCTTGTGACTTCAGTCATGTCTTGAGCAGCCCACATCTTACCAACACTTGAAATGTTTTCCCTTTGTTCTCAAGGTAGGCTCCTAATTTCCAACACTTGAACTGCTTTCCCTTTGTTCTCCAGCTGGCAGCCTGATTTCCAATGCTTGAACTGAATTTTCTGAAACTGTTGCTTTCCCTTTGTTCTCTAGGTGGGTGCCGGATTGCCTGACTCGAACTGACTCCTCTAAAACTGCTGCTTTCCATTTTTTCTCCAGGTAGGTGCTTGCTTTCAAACACTTGAACTGACTCCTCTGCAACTGCTGCCTTTGAACCTGATTACAATAAAACTAACAAAACAAAGGAAAATTTTCTGCCCTAGTTTGATAATGGGAACATCTGTAAGTGTTAATCGAATCATGATACCCAAAAGCTCTAAGAATTTAAAAGCTAAATCCCATTATCCAGGAGGATCCTGAAAATTTAAAATTAATCTCATCTTAATAGTGACAACTTCAAAGCTAAATTCTACTTCCTAAACATAAAACCTACGCTAAATCTTATTATCTATGAAGGTCTTAAAACTTAAAACTTGATCCCATTATTCAGGAGGGTCTTGAGAACTTTAAATTAATCCCATTTTTAAATTAATCCCATTATCCAAGAGGGTCTTGAAAATTTTAAATTAAATTCCGTTATCCAGCTGGGTCCTAAAAATTTTAAATTAAATTCTATTGTCTAGGAGGGCCCTGAAAAGCCAAGAATAACTTACTTGAGCCATGCTTTCTTCCTGGAGGATCTCTGCAGAACGAAAAAAATTCCTTGCCCCATGAACCATGCTTTCCTCATAGAGGGTTCCAGCAGATCGAACCAATTTTCTTTCCCCTTCTCAAACCGCCTTTGTGATGACAAAATTTGGGTACGACATTTGAAAAAAAAAATCAAGCTTCATAGCTTGGATTTGGACATAGTTTTCATCCCTATTTAAAACAAAGAAAACTAGTGAGTTTAAACATGGTGGTTGGTTTGTGGTCTTGATTGCACCTTTACTTCCCATGATAACTTTATTTCAACTTGAAAGACCTTGCTTGTTTATTGACTAACCACTTTTTCTATCGCTCTTATCCTAGAAGATACCACTGATCTGTTCAAACCCAACATCCTATAGCTGTTGCATTTTGCTCATGATTGGCCATATACCGAGCCTTTTTATTTCACATGGGTCACAAAACACGTTGATTTTTACCAACTCGATGCGCTTGTTGTTCTTTCCTGGCCTTGGCCTTGCGGTCTAGCGGTCCTTCACTTGCCATGATAACTTTGATTTCCGCTTGGAAAACCTTGCTTGCATTGGTTAACCACTTTCTTTTTGAACCTTATCAAAGAAAATACCTTTGACCCGTTTACCAATGACTCTATCTGTTTCATTGTTCATGAATTGACATATACCAAACCTTTGTATGTCACATGAATCCCAAAAATAGTTGATTGCTACAAACTCAGAGCGCATACTGCTCTTCCCTGCCTTATGGAAGTTTGATGTGCTAGCTAGATCCCGTTATGTGCAATTGGAAACCTGGTGGAAATTTTTGAAGTCATTTCTCACTTGTTCCGACCAAACTGACTCAGGAAGAGGGAGTAAACAAGAGAAAAGCAACAAAGTCAAGGGCAATGAAAAGTGATGATTCCTAACAAGAATACTACAACATAGAAACTTATCAGATGTTGATACCAACTCTAATGACCATGACATGCACCTGTGGCCTAATCTATCAAGCAAGTCAGATGTTTTTAACGTCAATACCACACAAGAAGGGGGTGATTTGTGTGGTACCCAATTTTTGCTCTAGAAGAACCTGGTTCTTCTAGGTGTACTAAATCTACTGTTGCGGAATAATAAGTACATAAAATAAAGAACACAAAGATTTTTATGTTGAAAACACCTGGCTCAAAAGGTGAAAAAAACACGACTTACTACTCAGTAGGATTTTCTCAAACTTTCACTAAAATCGCTAAGCCAAAATAGAATTTACAAAACTATTTGTAAACTTAAGGATTAACTCTAATCCTGTTATAGCACACAACCTCAACTATTGCGACAACTTCAAGTTAGCATACAAATTTAACACTCTAAGTACCTAATACAATTGCTTTTATGAAAGCTAAAAGGTACAAGTTTAAATCACCTACTGCAATTGAACTAGAAATAAAGAAAGACACATTGGAATCAGTTCTTCTATCTCGTTCAAGTAGCTTCAAGAGTGCACACTCAAATCTCACATAAATTGCCTTGCTCTTTTGCTCTCAATTTAGTTTAACTTCTGCATATGTGCAATGCCTGTAAAAGAGAACAATCACAGTTATTTAATAGATGAGTAATTAGAGTTTGATTGGGACTCAATTACTGATTTTCCATCGAAGTTGAGTCCTTGAACATCACAAACTTCAACACTATCTTTTATCCGAATTGTGTTCTCTTCACGTAAGGAGACTATCTCCCCTTATCCAATATGCCTTTTCGATCAGATCAGGAGATATTTCTGCTTAATCAATAGGACTTATCTCCTTCATGTGCATCTTACATGTGTAGGTTTCTCATAACTATGCTTTATAAGATGGGCCTGGTCTATGACTGAGTTCATTTGTCATTCTTCAATACTTCACCTTGTTCTTGGACCAAAAAATTCCACCTTTTTGATGATGACAAACTCTGTGCTTTTTACTGATTCGAAGCTTGTAAGAACTCAACTTGATGATCAACACTACATTTTGAAAATTCACTTATCATTAAGGACCATGTTAATTAGGTTATAAACATCACTTATTATAGAATATGCAAAGCACAGTATTTCTTCCCCCTTTTGGCATCATCGAATGGTTGCATACATAATGTGAGTATCAGATTTTAATAAATATTCATGGCCACAGGGGAAACTATAAGTGCAATCATGATAATATCATCAGTAATCAACAAACATAATTAAACTATCAAGGTCAGAATAATCATAGAACAAGAGAAACTAGCAGTTGTCATTGATAGTGATATGTTGCTATTAACAATCCAAAAAAAGAGAGAAAAATATTCAAACCATGAGCAAAACAGAAAAATCCCGAATCTGGGTCACTTGGAGTCACTGGGGTACTAGACAAGTTCATAAATCAAGTGCTAGGAGTTCTAAGGCTTGGATGAACTGGGGGGGAGTGGAGTTTGAAGAAGATTCAGCATATTCTAAAGAATTCCATCACTCTTCTACTTTTCTTTGGCAAGCTCAGTTCTAAGTCCATCCCATTTAGTTTCCAATTAAACCACACGAGCTTTGATCCTAGCAATTTTAGCATCCTTAGCTCCACATTCCTGAACCAAAAATCTAACTTTGTTGTTGATGGGTGTCTTCAGAGATGAACCAGGTTCAACTAGGATGGCATTGCTTGGATAGTCACAACCAGAAGAGTCATGATGACAAAATGTTCATTTCTTAAGGCCATTTCCCATTTGTTCAAAGGCAAATTTAGCCTATACAGAACTGTGGTCAGTGTGAAGCCATATTGAGTAGCATGAGCTTTGGAGCCATTAATGACCTTTTTATCAATTTGACAATGAGAATGCCAGTTGAGTTGCTTTCCTCTCTCAAGGCACTCCATGAGAACCAGGTCCATGTAGTTTGCATTGTGCCTTCTTTCTTATCTAGGCAATAATCACTTGTTGACAAACTCAAACACAACCTTGTGCTCTCACTTTTCTGCACAGCCCTGGCTTCATTCACTTCCTCAGAGTCACAGAACCTATTGGTGATTTCAAGGGCAGTAGCGAGGGAGTGCAAGCATGGCCACCTTTGCCTAGTGTAATCATCAAACCCTTCAGAGGGTATGTCTAGAATTTTTCCCAGTTTCTCAGCATCAAACTGCACTGGTACTCACTTCACCAAACTACTGACTACCCCTTCATTAACAAGAACATTGGCCAAAAACTCAATTAGCTCATTTCTGGCTAGTCTCCCATCCATATGAATGACCATGTCCTTCCAACCTTGAGCAGCTAACGAGTCAACCAATCTCATCATCCCTTGTTCCACCAGGTCCTTCGACAATCTACCTTTTAAAATTTTTCTTTTGCCAAAGATGGCAAACTTGTCGTGTTCGTTCTAAGATTTATCTTCTTCTGCTTCTCCACTCTACTCTTCATCAACTGAAACTTTGTTTGTTTAGCTTTCACAACAGATCTAGTCCTTTTGGCTAGTGAGGGTTCAACAGACACAACTTCAATAGAAAACTTCTTGGAGGAAGTCTTTGGCCTTTTAGGTTTGGGTGTAGGAACTTCCACTGTTATACCCCTTTCTTGATGGACCAGTTGTATCTACTCTTCCTCTACAACCTTAGAGGATTCTACTACCTTGGCTTTTCCCTTCTCCATTTTCTTTTTCTTGCTTTCTTCTAAAGCCTATAGTAGATCAGATTCACTTTGTTTTACCCTACTTCTGGTGGCTCTACCCCTAGGCACTAAAGAGATAGTAGGTGTTTGGGATGAGGCTTTTCTTTTCATGGATGGCTTGGGAAAATTTGGGGCTTTTGGTGTGGTATCTTTGCGTTTCTTTGAGTTATAACTTGCTCCAACCTTTTTCAATAGGTCATCCAAGGTTTCCTCAGTAGATGAAACATGTTCATCTCTTTTTTTGCTTAGATGAACCAACCCCTCTGCTGCTTCCCCAGAACCACTTCCCTCTGACTTCATGCAACTCTTTTCTCCACATATAGCAAGAACATTTCCCTTCCCATTTCCCCTCTCTTCACCGCTTGTTCCCTCTCTATTTTCCTTTATTTTTACCTACACTCCTACTCGACTCAGCCAATTTAACATCCCTAATGGGTCCAACAAGAACAAACCTAGTTTCTAAGTTTTCAACTACAGATGAACTTACCTCAGTAGGGGTTTCTTGAGTCTTCTCAATGTTAGAAGACCCATGTCCTTCACTTTCACTCGCAGATCGAAAGGATTCAAACTCAGAACTGGAGTCAGAATTTTAAGCTGGGCTTTCTTTCACCTAGCTAGCTTGCAACCTTTCATTTAAAACCTTCCTCAGAGCCCAAGATGCTACAATTTTTCGAGCAAGAATTTTCTCCCTTCGAAACATAGATTTTGGAAATACACTAGGTGGAGTAGATCAGGATGAGTTTGAGGGATATGGTGGTGAAGTAGTTCCAGGATGATCTTGTTGGTTTGACATTGTTGTTCGTTTTTTGAGATAATTTGGGAATTTTGGAGAAGAGGGCAATTAGACTTGAAGAAGAATTTTTGACGGTTTTAGAATAATGAAGAAGGCTGAAAAGTGGAGTGTATTTAAAGAGAATTAGACATTTATTAAGTAACGACAACTTTCTCATGAGACAAACAGAAATTCCATATATTAGGCAAAAATCATGGTTTTAGAGTTCTAGATGGACGAAACTGGTTCAATGCTCAACAGATAGAATTTTCTAGGAATTTTACAAGTATAGGACCTCTGATCATGATTGAATTATTAATCTTTCTAATTGTTCAAAGTATAGAAAACATACCTGAGCTTTCGTATGAACCCATACTGATGAACCAGGTTCTTCATTGAGAATTATCTTGAACATGACTCAAATGCCATAATAGATAAAATTTAGTAAGAGATCAGTGATTCGTATAAACACATGTCATAGGAAAAGTATGAACCCGTGTAAGAATTAATTCAGATATTTACAAAAGGTTAGAATTTCTAGCAAAAAAAACCTTTTTTTTCATTGTGCATTCTGAGCTGGACCTATTAGGTGATCTTAATCATCCCTAATCCTAACCTGTTCCTCTTAAGGTTTTCTCTTCTCAGTGCTTTAGTGAAGATGTCAGCAATTTTCTTATCAATAGCACAGAATTCTATGGAAATCAATCCTTTCTCATAGTTATCTCTTAAGAAGTGGTGCCTAACATCTATGTCTTTAGTCCTCTTATGATGAACATGGTTCTTTGTCATACTTATAGCACTAGTGTTCTCAAAAAATATAGGAATGCAACCAACTTCAATACCAAAATCTACCAGCTACTATTTGATCCATAGTAATTGAGCACAACAAGAAGCAGCAACAACTTGTTCAGCTTTTGCAGTAGACAAGGCCACTTACTTTTGCTTTTTAGTAGCCCATGACACAAGACATGAACCAAGGAAGTGTGCCATACCTGAGGTGATCTTCCTATACACTAGAAAACCTGCATAATCAACATCAGCATATCTTACTAGATTGAAATTGCTACATTTAGGATACCAAAGACAAATCAATAATGCCTTTCAAATATCTTAGTATTCTCTTGATAGCAGTCAGGTGAAACTATTTATGCTTACCATGAAAGCGAGCACAAATCCTTACACTGAAAAAATAGTGTCAAGTCTGTTAGCAGTAAGATAAAAGAGTGACCAATCATACCCCTATACAACTTTTGATCAATTGACGAACCAGGTTTATCAACATCTAATTTAATGGCAGTTGCAATAGGTGTGACTATTTATTTAGATTCTTCAATTTTAAACTTTTTGATTAGCTCCTTTGCATACTTCTCCTGATGGATCATGGTTCCATTTGGACTTTGTTTGATTTTTAAGCCTAAGAAGACGTTAAGCTCACCCATCATGCTCATTTCAAACTCACTCCCCATTAGTTTTGCAAAGTCCTTACTTAGCTTATCAGTGGTGGCCCCAAAGATTATGTCATCAACATATATTTGTACCACAA
Organism: Nicotiana glauca; assembly: GCA_026770625.1. Taxonomy (NCBI): domain Eukaryota; kingdom Viridiplantae; phylum Streptophyta; class Magnoliopsida; order Solanales; family Solanaceae; genus Nicotiana; species Nicotiana glauca. Next base: position 120,945 of record MU697722.1, on the reverse strand, counting down.
GGAGATCCTTACCTTTTTCCTTTAAGAATAAGGTACTGTCAACTTTACCTCTTTTGTAGCCATGTTCAAGCAGGAATTTGGACAGTCGTTCATACCATGATCTTGGGCCCTGCTTGAGTCCATAGAGAGCCTTGTCTAGCTTGTACGCATGCTCAGGACATTCCTTGATCTCAAACCCTGGAGGTTGCTTAACAAACACTTGTTCTTTCAGATAGCCATTCAGGAAGGCACTTTTGGCATCCATCTGATGAAGAGTGAATTCCATGTGTGCTGCAAAGGCTATGAGGAGTGTTATTTCCTCTAGTCTTACAACTGGAGCAAAAGTCTCATCATAATCTATGCCTTCCTCTTGGCGGTAACCTTGGACCACAAATCTAGCTTTGTTTCTTGTAACAGTTCCATCTTTATCAAGTTTGTTTATAAAGACCCATTTCATACCAATAACTGATCTATCCTTGGGTCTACGAACTAGATGCTAAATTTGACTTCTCTCAAACTGATTGAGTTCATCTTGCATTGTATTGACCCAATCTGCATCCTTCAAAGCTTAAACAACATTTTAGGTTCAATAAAAGATACAAAGGCATCAAAAGCAAACAAATTCTTTAGTTGTGATCTAGTTTTGACTCCAGATGTTGGATCAGTGATAATGTTCTCAATAGGATGAGAGCTTAGATACGTGTGAGGTTTCCCAACCAAATGGTTCCTACTAGATGCTTCTCCCATGAGTTGTTGATCAGGAACAAGGTTATGAACAGGTTCTTTTAGGGGATTTATTTTAATTCCTCTTTGATAAGTTCCCCCTGTCAGATTGCTCGGGATGGAAGAACCTGTTCCATCACCTATTCCTATTTTGGTGCCACTATGACTTGTACTGAGGCTTCAGTCAAATCCTTTACCAATCTAATTGCTTCATGTTCGTGTTCCTGCCTCTCAAAAAGAATGTTAGTTTCATCAAATACTACATGTACACTTTCTTCTACACACAAAGTTCTTTTATTAAACACTTTATATGCTTTGCTATGTGAAGAATATTCCAAGACTACTCTCTCATCACTTCTGGGATCAAACTTACCTAGGGAGTCTTTTCCATTATTGTGCACAAAGCACTTACATCCAAATGCCCTAAGATGGGATATACTTGGTTTTCTCCCTGTAAGTAACTCATAGGGATTCTTCTCTACAAGAGGTCTACTCATGCATCGAAATATAATGTAACGTGCAGCGTTTATAGCCTCTGCCCAGAAGCTATGGGGCAGCTTACAAGAAAGAAAAATAGTCCTAGCCATGTCTTTATGAGTCCTGTTATTTCTTTCAACTACTCTATTTTGTTGAGGAGTCCTATGGGCAGAAAAATTATGATCTATACCATTTTCATCATAGAATTTAGCAAACTTAGCATTTTCAAATTCACTTACATGATCAGACCTAATGGAAGCAAGTTGATTTCCTAATTGTTTCTGAATTTTTCTAACAAAGGCAGTAAATATGTCAAATTCTTCATCTTTAGATGTTAGAAATATTACTCAGGTAAATCTAGAATAATCATCAATAATTACCATTACATATTTCTTTCCTCCTCTGCTCATGGTTCTCATTGGACCATAGAGATCCATATGGACCAGTTCCAACGACTTGGTTGTGCTTACCATTTTCTTGCTTTTGAAGGATGATATTACATACTCCCCCCTTGCACATGACTCACAAACTTTGTCTTCCTTGAATTTGATGTTGGGTAACCCTATCACTAAGTCCTTAGAGACTAATTTGTTTAGCTGATTCAGACTGGCATGACCCAATCTTTTATGCCACATGAGGTGATCATTATCCAGTAAACTTAGGCAAGTTAGTTCATTTTTAGAAAAAGTTGACAAATCTACAATGTAAATATTGGTAACTCTTTTTCCCTACAAAACAATTTTGTAACTGGTAAGGTTAATCACAAAGCATTTAGTAGAGGTGAATGCTACAAGTTTACCTCTGTCACACAGTTGTGACACACTGATTTGGCTGTATTTCAAGCCATCTATCAAGTAGAAATTCTAAATTGAGTGAGAGAGTGTCTTACCTACCTTTCCAACCCCAATAATCTCACCTTTCTTCCCATTTCCAAAGGAGACATTACCTCCCTTTAAGTCCTCAACTGAAAGGAACTGGTTCTTGCTTCTAGTCATATGTTTTGAGCAGCCACTATCCATGTACCATATTTGGCTACTTCCCTTCACTTGGACCTGTAAAAAAAAAGCAGGGGTTTGTTTTAGGAACCCAAACTAGTTTGGGTCCCTTTCAATAGGCAAAAGGATAAATCAGATTCCTTTTAGCCCACCCAGGTAGCCTATGTTTTTCTTGAACAAAAGTTTTGTTCTTTTGACTGGCCTTTTCTTCTACATTACATTCATTTTTGTAATGGCCAGTCTTGCCACAGTGTATGCAGATTTTGTTCATGGGAAGAATGAGGTAATTTCTTTTAGGATCCCACTTAGGTGCTTGAGTCCCATAGCCAAGTCCTCTTTTGTTGCTACTATGATGTTCTTGTAACCATGAGAGTGTATCAGAAGCCTTGTTCCATTTGCAGGTTCTATCTAGTTCATGTTTTATGTTCCTTGGATCTTCTTTTAATACTCTAATCTGCTCATCCTTTCTGTACAACTCATCCTTCATTTTTCCTAAGTTTTTTTCTAGGTTGGGATGTGTGTGATCATCTTTCTTCTTTCCTATTCCTAATTTCAGTTTTATGTTCTCAGACCTAAGTTCTATGACACTAGTGTCAAGTTCAAGAACCTGGTTCTTCAACTCAGAATTTTTACTTTCACTCTCATTAGCCCTAGACTCTAGATTTTTGCACTTGGCTTTTAGGATCACACATTCCCTAGACAGTTCTTCCTTCTTATTGTTAATCATGTCAGACTCATCAATGAAGTCTAATAGTAGCTCAAACAACCTTTCTTTAGGTAGGAATTTAATCTTGTTTTTGAGATGAAGAATACGTATCTTTTGTTCATCATCTGATTCTCTAATGGCAATAAGCTCTTGTTCATTTCCAGCTTCATCTTCAGAGTCCTCATCTGATGTTTCTCCCCAGGCAGCAACCATAGCCTTTGTTGATCCTTTGTTTCTTTTTGGTTAAACCTCTTCCTTCTTCCGGTTCCTTCATTCAGCCCTTTCGTTCTTCCACTCAATTTCCCATTAAGGACAATTTTTGATCATGTGATCAGTCTTACCACATCTGTAGCAACCCTGATTGGTCTATTTCTCAGAAACCCTTGGTTTGTTGAAGGTTGTACCCCTTGAAGAACCCTTTTCTCTCATTAGATACTTTTTGAAATCTCTTGTAATCATATCCATTTCCTCATCCTCCAGATATGAACCTTCAACAATTCTAAGAGCTAGACTTCTTTCCTTCTTGGGTGCATCCATTTTCATGGTTTGCCTTCTCAGTTCATAGGCAGTAAGGTTTTAATTAGTTCATCCAGCTTAAGGTAGCAATATTCTTTTGTTCCTGAATAGCAGTGCTTTTGCTTTCCCAAGAGACTGGCAGAACCCTTGTTAAAATCTTCTCAACTTTGTCTTCTTCAAGGATAATCCTTCCAAGAGACTTAAGTACATTTGTCAGTGTGGTGAACCTTGTATACATCTCTTGGATGGTTTATCCTTTCTTCATGGTGAAATTTTTTATTGAGAATACAACAGTGTTCCTCTTGACCTCTTTACTTGAGGTGTTCCTTCAGGAGCCACTTGCAAAGTGTCCCAGATTTCCTTAGCAGTGGTACAACTTTGAATTCTGATGTACTCATCTAGACCTAGTCCACACACAAGACATTTCTTGACTTTGGCATTTTTCTCCCTCTTCTTTAGGTCTTCAGCAGTGCAGTCAGCTCTTGTCTTTGGCACATCCACTCCTTCATCATTCTTCTTTGTAGTTTTTAGAGGAACATCAATGAATATGTCCCGGAGTTCATAGTCTTCTCCTATGATGTGAACCGTCATCCTATTCTTCCACCAAGAATAGTATTGTCCATTAGAAAGTGGAGGTCTAGCAGTAGATTTCCCTTCCCAGTTCCCAGGTGGTGCACTCATGTTGTTCTTTTCCTAAGGTGTTAGCCTCTTCAAGGATAATCCGCTCTGATACCAATTGATGTTTTTAACGTCAATACTACACAAGAGGGGGTTATGATTTATGTGGTACCCAAATTTTGCTCTACAAGAACCTGGTTCATCTAGGTGTATTGACTCTACTGTTTGTGGAATAATAAGTACATAAAATATAGAACACAGAGATTTTTACATGGAAAACACTGGCTCAAAAGGTGAAAAAACCATGATCTACCACTCAGTAGGATTTTCCCAAACTTCCACCAAAATCATTGAGCAAGAAAAACATTTACAACCCTCTTTGTAAACCTAAGGATTAAATCTAATCTCGTTGTAGCACACAACCTCAACTGTTGTGACAACTTCAAGTTAGCATATAAATTGAACAATCTAAGTTCTTAAGACAATTGCTTTTATGAAAGCTGAAAGGTACAAGTTTAAATCACCTACTACAATTGAACTAGAAATAAAGAAAGACACAATGGAATTGGTTCTTATATCTTGTTCAAGTAGCTTCAAGAGTGCACACTCAAATATCACATAAATTGCTTGCAAAATCGCCTTGGTCTTTTGCTCTTAATTTAGTTTAACTTCTGCATATGTGAAATGCCTGTAAAAGAGAACAATCACTATTATTTAATGGGTTAATAATTAGAGTTTGATTGGGACTCAATTGCTGATCTTCCATCGAAATTGAGTCCTTGAACATCACAAACTCCAACACTATCTTTTATCTGGATTGTGTTCTCTTTACATAAGGAGACTCTCTCCCCTTATCCAATATGCAACCTTTTCAATCAGATAAGGAGATATTGCTGCTTAATCAATGGGACTTATCTCCTTCACGTGCATCTCACATGTGTAGGTTGCTCATGACTGTGCTTCACAAGATGGAACTGGTCCATGAATGAGTTCATTTGTCATTCTTCAAAACTTTACCTTGTTCTTGGGCCAACAAAGTCTAATGTTCAACTCTTGTTATACCCCTAAACCGAGAAACTGGGCTTCACTGGTCTGATTATCCAATCTGATTTACGATCATTATTCGACTTGTAGTGCCAAAAGTGTTTTCACCATCAAGCCTCTCTCAGTTTGTTCTTTCTCTCAGCTTACCATTGCCTTATGGTGCCTGTGAAGGTTTTCACTGATAAGACTCTCTCACTTTTTTCTTTTCTTCTTATTGTCCTCTGATTCTGCAGATAACAAGGCATTAACCATGGTAAAAACAACATATACTCTTGGCATGTCTAAACTCAGCACTCTCAAAGATTATCTAGGAGGTCATTTTTTGGACTGTATTGTGGCTTTAGAGCTGTCAATATGGGCGAGGCTGGGCTAGCCCAGCCCAGCCCACGTGGGCTGCGGGGCCCCACGGGCCGGCCCATTATTTTTTTAAAATATAATTTTATATTTTATCTTTAAGTTCTAACAAAAAAAAGATAATTATTTAAAACTTAAAAAAATATTATTGGAAAAATTTCACAAAACTTAACTTTTATGTTGTTCCAATATATTACAGTAGACACTAAAAAAATAAAAGACAAGACCATTTCATTCAAAAGATAAAGCAAACTATTCAATAGAATGCCAATAACTCTTATGGGATATCCAACGCATGATCTTCATCAAACACATTTGAATCCGCTTGTTAGAAGGTTATTTTAACATCTTCACTTTCATCTACATTTACAATTCGTTTGCAATATTAATTAGTTAAATATCAAGAATAATTAAAATTTTAAAACTAATTAACGTTTCAAGACTTTGATCTTTTAATATGATGAACTTAAAACTTAAAGCTTGGGATACTCTTCTTATTATTTTTTGTCATATAAATTTTTATTTTATATATTTTAAATATATTTTTTTATTAGGCCCACGGGCCGGCCCGACCCAGCCTCACTCAAGCCTCACGGACCACGGGCTTACTCGGGCCGGTCTTAAAAGCCTCATTTTTAAATGGGCTCCAAAAATGCTAGCCTAGCCCTACTAAATCACGGGCTGGGTTGGGCCGGCCCAACGAGTCAAGCCCATATTGACGGCTCTATGTAGCTTTTGGACACGGTTGAAAAGAAAGAACATCATAAAGGCTAAAAAAACTAAGACAACGGGGTTAATTTATTTATAACTTTTGGAATCTATTCTAAAAACTTTGCCCCAATTTCTAAAAACAAGGGAATTTGATTTTATTTCTTTTTTTTTGTTTTCTCTTTTTGGAATTTCCCACACTCGACATCATGGGATTACGAAATATTTTATTTGATATGACCGAACCGTAACGCTGCCTACGTATCTTATGGTGATAAGAATCAGGTCAAACGTAGTTCACAAAGGTACTTTCTTGTTACTACTTTCCTTTTTCTTTCTTTATTTCTTTTTTTCCCTTTTTTTTTCTTTTTCTTCTTTTTTTTAATCTATTTTTTCTTTTTTTTTTATTTTCCTTTTGGAATGAACTTTCTAAAATAAACCTACGGGGACATGAACTCTTTTTTTTTTTTGCATGACTTTAACTTGATTCCAAAAGAGTGGAGGTCAAAGAAATTAGTAAGGCTCAAAATGGTATCAAATGCTATAAGTGTTTGGGAAACTGAAAGAGGGCCTGCCGATTCTGTAAATGCTAAGTACAACACATGCAACTTGAAATGAAAATTTAATATCATGCCCTCCATCAGTTTGGAGCAAATTCCATTGACTTATGTTGTTACTTGAGGTACACTTGAACTCAAAACTGGCCACTTCAAATTGTTTGAGATGCACTCTCATTTAATGAATTCTTGCCACCCTATTAACTTGCCAAATTATTTGCCCCAGTTTAACATGGTTGGGGCTTTAAATGATCTCGAAATTTCCAAATCGGTACTAATTTCCCTCAAGTGCCCCTATTTAAGACTAGGCCTAGAATTATGCGTGCATATCATGTCACTAGAACCAACATAAAAATAAATATAAAAGGAGAAGAGAAAAAAACAAAAATTAATAGAAATAACAGAAAACAGAAAATTGCATTAGACAGACGGTGAAAGGGTTTGATAATAAAAAAAGCAAAATAAACTGGGGTACAACCCTGGAACAAACCTAGATAACACTAAATGAGTTACTACGACTAAAGGAACTAAGCAAAATAAAAGGGTAGAAGGGTTTGAGTTACAGGACTATATCCGGATTACAACCCTGAAATAAACCGACAACAAAAATAACAATAAAACGAACCACCAAGACTCCTCCCTGGCTAGCCAAGGAAGGAGCGTCTTTCCAATTACCAAGCTCGGCATCTTAGCCACTGTGTTCCACATCAATATCACTAGGACTATCACAAGTCTCCATCACATTGTCTTTACCAAATTGCATTTGGGTCCATTTTTCTGGCTCGTTCTTAAGATCAACCTCTGATAGCGCTGAAAGCTTTGCAGCATGTGGACCTCCAAGGACCTCCGAAGAATTCTCATATACCTCTTCAAAACAAATCATACACACCATATGCGTATCATTATGAAAAGGCGATGGACTTTGGCTAGTGTCTACTGCATCTAGATTTTGCACGACAGTGTTACCTGTATCAATAAGCTTCTGAATTGCTTTTTCCAGTTACCAACACTTTTCTATGTTGTGACCCGGGGCGTCAGAGCAATATGAGCACCTTTGAGAATAATCAAAATTCTTTGGAAGAGGGTTCGGTATTTTTATCTGAATCAGCTTCAACATGTCTAATTGCCTCAACCTTTGGAACAAACTGGCATATGATTCTCCAATAGGAGTGAAAGTTATTTCCTTTTGCTTTTTACTTTTCATCTTGTACTCTGGCCTCGGTTGGAACCTTTTGAGGGTAGGTAGTTGATATGCTGAGGGGGCGGGTAAGACATTTGTGGAAGTGGCGCAGGCCATCGCGGGTCTCATGGGTATGGAGCATATGGTGGTGCAGTGTGGATGGAGTTCTAGGAAGGTTATGTACGACTACGTGGGTTTTGTGGATAGAAGTAGCATTGGGAAGGATAATCTAAAGCATAGGGATATCCATGAGGTCGATATCGAGGTGGATTGATCAGGAATGCCCACAGGATCCTGTCATTGGGGAGGCTAAACAACATCTTTTATATTTCTCTTTCTTCCATCCAAACTTACTGAGATGTTCTGAATGTCATTTGTAGTGTCTTTCAATGCATAATAACTCATTGATTTTGCCTCACTTATCTCCCTCTTCTACCATCTTCCCCATTTTTACAAAATCATTGAACGGTTTACCCAAGGCCGGGATCAAATGAATGAAAGTACGTGGGCCCATGGGCTTATAGGGAAACCTCAATCATTTCTTCTTTGCCAATCGGGAGACTGACCCGAGCAGCTTGTTCCCTCCATCTAAGCTCAAACTCCCTAAAGTTTTCCTTCGGTTTCTTTTTTATCTTAGATAAGGAGGAGCAGTCTTTGATAATTTCTAGATTGTACTAACAGTGTCGAAAAAAATCTTGATCCATGTCATCACATGTATGCCACTTATTGACATCTTAATGAGTATACCATTGCAAGACTGCCCTAGTCAAGCCCTCGCTGAAATATGTCATCAACAAATCCTCTTTCCTGCCATCACTTTTCATTTCACTGTAGTACCCTCTAAAATGGGCTACTGGATCTCTACGTCCATCATATAAACTAAGTTTTGGCATTTTAAACCCCGCGGGTAGATGAACATCAGGGAACATACACAAGTCATTGTACGACATGTTAATCTGCCTTCCCATCCATCGTATGCTCCAGGAGGACTGTTCTATACCTTTCAGTTTCTTGGATATCTCATCTCGCCCTTCTTTTCCTGTGACCTTTTCATTTTCAACATGAGACTCATTCCGAGGGCTTTGATTGTTTCAGTCAGTAACCTTGTGAGCGACATCTGAGGGGTAATATTGGGCATCATGAGCTTTGGGTGGGTGTTCATTACTTGGTATAGTGGATGATAGGAGAGCAATTTTGGGGAAAGGTAATTGGAGGAAAAGTGATAGAACTACTAGGGTGGTTGGGAAAACTGTGATAAGCTGATGGATCTTGAAAGTATGGGGGATCATCTGGCACTATGGCCGGAGTTTGGATAAGGGTAGTATCTAAGAAGCTATGTGGTGGCGGGGGTGATGCTTCACAGTCATCCAAGCCTACTACATGTCTGCAATGTGTTATCTTAACATCATTACCTCTTCAACTAACCCATTGCCCTGTTCAACCAGTTGCTTGTGGGCACCAGTACCAACCAGCTATATTTTGTTGTCCTCCGCCATTTCCTTTCTGTCACGACCCAATTCCCAAACCCGGTCGTGATGGCGCCTCTTGTGAAGACAAGGCCAGCCAGAACAACACAAAAATCCTTTCTAAGCAATTACTTAACTTAACCAGTTCTAAACATGATTTAATAACCATAAGGTGCGGAAATAGCGGATACAACAATGGAAACAATCCCAACACAGCCCAAACCGGGATGTCACATGTCACGAGCATCTATAAGGATAAAATTTACATTTAGAAGTCCAAAAGTACACTGAACAGGAATAATGAATGTCACAGAAAGAAAACGATACTACGAACGCTGGCAGTCACCTCGCTAAGCTCGTACAACTCTGCCTCCAAATAGCCTATACCCGCCGTCGGGTGAATAAATACCTGCAGCTGCGCACGAGGTGCATGGAGTAAAGTGAGTACTCCAATTCTGTGAGTAATAAAATTAAATAACAATTGAGTAGTAAGAAAACACATAAAGCAAACCATCATGCTGTACAGGAGCAGTGAAAAACCTTTTGGGAGAAAGCAGTGAAGGTGTAAAACCTTTAGAAATACCTTATCTCAGTTTAAAACACCTTTAGAAAATGACTTTTTCAATAGTTATGCAAATGAATGCAGAAGCAAATAGTGCAGATAAGCACAGAAGTCCGCCTCCCAGGCACCACACTCGGTTATCAGATAATACAAGAATAATGGTGAATATTGCAAGAAGAAGCACAACGACATATAATAGCAGACAAATAAAATAAGGTAAACGTATCAAATGGTACTGGTAACGTTTCGGCGTGCAGCCCGATCGATATACCGTTGCGGCGTCCATCCCGATCCATTTAACGTCGACGGTGCTCACTGGGGTATGTACAAACTTCGGAGGGGCTCCTACAGCCCAAGTGCAATATCAAGCCATCTCATGGCATAAACCAGGCTCTCGGCTTCAATATCAATATAGTACCGCTGCGGCGTGCAGCCCGATCCATAAGTATCCTCACAATATAGGCCCTCGGCCTTACCCAATCAACAAAATCACGTAAGCCACTCGGGCAACAATAAAGTATGATGCTCAGCCCAAAACATTTTATGGAAATATTATTTCGAGTATTTAAGGCATAATAACTTGGCTGAGTTTTTAAAACAGTGAAAAATACATGACTTGGTTCAAATACATAATTAAATCAGTGCGGAATTATCAACAAAAATCCCCGAAAGATTCAAATAATTGTCACGAAGCCCAAATATAGCAATCAACCCAAATAATGATGATAATAAAAAATTTCAGTCAAATACACAGTAAATTTATCAATCAGGATGGACCGAGTCATCATCCCCAACGGTTCTCTACCCCACGCTCACTATCCGGCGTGCAAGTCACCTCAATATAGCACTATGATGTGCCAGTACGCGGTTTCAAACCCACAGAATATCATTTACAATCATTACTCACCTCGAACCGGTGAAATCTCTAGCTCGCGTCGCCTTTGCCCCTCAAACCGGCCTCACCGCTCGTCGAATCTAACAAAAATCAGAGCGAATACATCACAATATGCTAAGGGAACAATATCCAATCGAAAACAATCGAAAAAAATCAAGAATCTCGAAATTAGCAAAACCCGAGCCCGGGGCCCACTTCTCAAAAAATCAGAAAAATAACATCATCGGATTCCTTATCTCTCCATGTGTCTATACATATCAAATTTACCAAAATCGGAGCTCAAATGCTCCCTTAAACCCCAAATTTTCTTTCTCTTAAGTTCAAGCCCTAACCTCCATTTTTGACCTCTAATTCCTTTATTTTTCACCCTTAATTCATGTAATAACAATTTAGATTTATGTTTTAGGCTCAGAATTCCTTACCTCAATAAGGTCCCTTGATTCCTTCTCCAAAATCGCACAAAAGCCTCCAAGTCCGAAATGAAAATGTTAGTTTCTTACAAAAATTCACGAAGATAGAATTTAATACCTCTGAATAGACCTTTTCACTTCTGCGGTACAATAGTCGCTTATGCGACACCACTTTTGCGGATTTTCTTCTGCTTCTGCGGTTCCTCCAGTCTTCCCTAGGACCGCTTCTGCGGTCCACTACTAGCACAAGCGAGACCGCTTCTGCGGTCCACATTCCCTCTTTTGCGGAAACTCCCCAAGCTCCACTTTTCTCTTGTGTGACTAGACCTTCGCTTCTGCGGTCCATTTCCGCAGAAGCAAAAACACCAGATATCAGCTAAACCATAACTGTCAAAACTCCAAAATTCGTTTCAATAACCATACGAAATCACCCCGAGGACCCCGGGACCTGAACCAAAAGTACCAACACATCTTAAAACATTATTCAAACTTGCTCCAATCATCAAAACACCTCAACTAACACCAAAATCATCAAATTACATCGAATTCAAGACTAAGTTCTTCAAAAACTTCCGATCAAAAAACCTAACCAAAACACCTCCGAATCAACTGAAATTTTGCGCACACATCCTAAATCACATAACAAAGCTACTGAAACTCTCGAAATTCCATTCCGACCCTCGGATCAAATTCTTACCGATCAACCGCAATTCGTCAAAATGCTAACTTTGCCAATTCAGGCATAATTCTACACCGGAGCTCCAAAATAAATTCCGATCACACGCCTAAGTCACAAATCACTCCCCGAAGCTAACCAAATCACCGAAAATCTCATTCGGGCACTATAACTCATAAGTCAACGTCCGGTTGACTTTTCCAATCCAAACCTTCCTTAAAGAGACCAAGTGTCTCATTTTCTACCAAAACCAATCCAAATCAACTCTAACACACCAAATAGTGATAATGAAACATGAATAAGCGTAAAATGCGGGAAACGTAACACATGAGACGACGGGTTGGGTCGTCACATCCTCCCCAACTTAAACAAACGCTCGTCCTCAAGCGTACCCAGAGTTATCCTAGAAGCCAACCAATAGCTGAATGACCTTACCAAGCATATACCCAGGGTGATCCCACATCACCCTATCTCGCATAGGTCCGATAACATAACATAGCTAAAATTCCACAATCCATCTAGTCTATAAACCATAGAACCACATTGCTCTTTCCGAAATCATACACAAAAGTCAGAACGTCACATCTATATTCATAATAAGTTCGAACTAGCTATAATAACCCATACCTGCAACCTCATGTGCAATCATATGATATTCTACATAACCCAAACACTCGAGATGATAACTTCTATTCACAACAGTTACCTATAACACCCGAATACCGGTAGAAAATCTCTTATCAACTAAGGTCTTATTCCAACACTTTCATATACTACCAACGACAAATGAAACACGCAATAAACTATAATCCATACCTCCGATCAACCATTCATAAAGCCACTTCCCTTTTGACTAATACCACAATAGATTTCCGAGCCGAACCTCGATATTATCTTTCTAACAAGCTGAAATCAAATCTATTTGTATTCATTAATGACCCCAACGATCACCTCGAATCCAACACACCACTCTGGTGATATGACACATCAATACAGGCCTAAGCCACAACAAGCATAATACACGCACCAATAAGAAACGGTCGGAACATACTCAAATCATTAGGCTGAGACCCCGTCTCACATCATAGAAACAGAACACCTGAATCTACCCCGAAAGGTCATATCTGCACGTGGCCTCGCTATAATGCACGATCCTATCTAAACACTTTTACACATGAAACACCTCAAGTCACTATGCTCAAAATTGACATCCACGTACAATTTGATGTCTGAAACCAAAGCAGTTCATTACACCCACGGTGAAACAAGTAACATACGACACGCAACCCGATAGGTCTTAACCAACACTCCATTTATCGAGCAACACCTAATTACTCTTCCCACTCGACCGTCACTATGAATCCCCAATAGAACTGCACCACATGTGCCCATAACCAACAAATCATAACGTCTCACAACATTGAAGAGCAACTCATAGACCTCCCCAGATCATTAACAAGCTCACTAACGATCGAATCAACCTATCCCTTAACAATAATATTTCGGGGCCAACCAAGCCGACTCAAGCTAAACAAGTATCCACATCAGCCTACCAACGAACTCATTACCAAGAAGCCTAAAGTTGCTCCTTCCACTGTTATAACTCCTGCTGGCGCTGTACGATGCGGTGCCCGGCACCAAATCAATAACAAAATCCACAACGTCGCCCGGCGACATGCCCGGCCAAAGAAACACATCCGAAAAGTCCCTCAACACCGGAACTGAACCAATGGTAGAAACCTCTGCACTGACATCCATCAGAAGGCTCCAATTAAGAAAAGTTGTCCTCCCCAGCCATCCGCTAGTTTTTGGAATACAAACCACTCTATTAGAACATAATCTGATGCACCTCGCCACTCAACCCGTGGCATTTTCCGGCATAGCCCATAGCGTAATAGTCTAGAATAACCCAACACTGAGAAAACCATTCTACACCCCAACATCATATCCAAAATCTAACATACCAAGCAAAGAAAGATCCACTCGGGCCTCCAAATCCCAATAGCCACTAAACATTGCCGATACACACAATCCACAACCACTACATAGTCTGTACCTAAGAACCTCCTGTCTCCAACTCCATATAGCACACGAATCACCATGCCTGATCCCAAATTCCGTCGTATGAATAAATATTACACCTCAAGTACCCAATCATTCCACGGAAGATATTGTAATATTCCCCTGTGCCATCCCACACACTCAGATATCAGCAGTCGATCTACAAAGAAAGCGTCGCAATACTACCGAAGTATCATCTGTTTAATCACATTACCTTTTCCTGAGACGTATACTCTCGTCAAATCACTTCCAATTAGTGGTATCATTTCCTTGATTATCTGAGGCTATCCGTTGCCTAAGAGTTTTATGAACTTCCTTTCGGAACTGAACTGAAACCTCGAACACGCAAATCTCAATCATCCACAACATACCGTGCATACCACCATCCATGGTTAGCAAGAAAACCTTTATCTCCCTTCCGAGCCACAGACATCTACTCACTCAACTAGTCAAAAACTCTCATCGATCCCATCTAGAAGAAAATTAATTACACATTCCATGCTCCGCATGCCCATAGAAAATATATATCTCCAAATCACGGTAAACCCAACAAGAACTCTCTCCCAATGAAAACACAACTTCTAACCACACATGCAACTTTACGATACCGATTGTTCCCTGTAGACTCTTGAACACATTAGAACCATCTTCGAAAGTCATTCTCTCTTATTCAAACTACAACTTAACTGACCTAACAAACAGAACCACCCGAGCCTCATTGGCACGCTGATGCTGCAAAATGAAATCCTCATCCCAATACAACCAGGCAACTCCCCAGTCTATGTGCCAAACATTATTTACCAACAACACTCTAGACATTCTATGATTCTCATACTCTATAGAACATAATATGACCTCTATCACAATTTTACTTCACCCGTGCCATCCTCAGCACAATTTTTGCGACCAGAACTGATTCGCCAGCATATCTCAAACCGGAACCAACATAGCACATAACCGTGCATTTAGCTAATCAACATCAACCTCCCCAACTTGGATCGAAGCCATATATCATGACACATTCAATAACTCATAATACTTTTACTCTAATGATGCCATATCATAGTGAGATTAAACTCAAATCGTTTACATGCTTGTGAAAACACAAATCATCTAGTACTTCGATCCTCTGAAAATCTCGCATTCATCCCCACATCAGTTGAGTCCACTCTCATAAGCGACCCAATTTTTTTTTCAAATTTCAACACGTACCCTTCAATTACGCATGAGATCTTCTAACATACACAGAAGGATCATACCACTTAATAACACTCCGCAGGAGATAACCCACCTGCTTCGCCTCAATTTAATATTTTAGCAAACCTTCCACCGTCATACACATTACATAGTCATTTAGTCTTCCTGGGTCTGAACTCATACTGCCACATGTAATTCACTTCACTCCCAACTAGGAGACACGAAAATATTCTCCGCGCGCCCATAACTCGGGGCTACACATCAAATCACCATAGGAATCAAACACTTAACAGTTCATCTATTATCCAGCAGACTTCTTCGTCACTACCAAGTCATATAGATACATCTCGCAGTACTAACATACTCATCACATGAATATCCAACATCCATTATGGCTAATCGGGATAATATCGAACATATAAGTTCAAAACACTTGCTCACACAATCAGCACCTCGGTGCTCAAGCCATAGGCAAAGATCCGGCCTCAAGTCCTCCAGACTGGCCCAACATAAACTCACGGAGATTACATCTCGCCCCTTGATCGGGGAATCACAAGCCATCAAGGCACATCTGATACTGAGCGCTCATGTGCGCTTACGAACGCTGAATCAAGGACGCACGAAAAAAATTCAAGAATGTGAAGTTTCCAAAACGTTCTGCAGCCTCTCGAGTATAAATACAGACGTCTCTGTACCGATCCTCGAGACTCTACTAAACCTGCTCATGACTCATGAGACCTAGTAACCTAGGCTCTGATACTAACTTGTCACGACCCAATTCCCAAACCCGGTTGTAATGGTGCCTCTTGTGAAGACAAGGCTAGCCAGACTAACACAAAACTCCTTTCTAAGAAGTTACTTAACATAAATAGTTCTAAACATGAATTAATAACCATAAGGTGCGAAAATAGTGGATACAACAAGGGAAACTATCTCGACACAGCCCAAACCGGGGTGTCACAAGTCACGAGCATCTATAAGGATAAAATTTAAATTTACAAGTCTAGAAGTACACTGAACAGGAATAATGAATGTCACAAAAAGAAAATGGTGTTGTAAACGCTGGCAGTGACCTCGCTAAGCTCTTACAACTCTGCCTCCAAACAGCCTATACCCACTGCCGGGTGAATAAATAGATGCAGCTGCATACGAGGTGCAGGGAGTAAAGTGAGTACTCCAACTCAGTGAGTAATAAAAGTAAATAACAACTGAGCAATAAGAAAACACATAAAGAAAACCATCTTGCTATATAGGAATAGTGAAAAAACCTTTGGGAGAAAGCAGTGAAGCTGTAAAACCTTTAAAAATACCTTAGCTCAGTTTAAAAACCCTTTTGAAAATGACTTTTTCAACATTTATGCAAATGAATGCAGAAGCAAATAGTGCAGATAAGCACAGAAGTCCGCCTCTCAGGTACCATACTCGGTTATCAGATAATACCAGAACAATTGTAAATATTGCAAGAAGAAGCACAACATCATATAATAGCAGACAAATGAGATAAGGTAAACACATCTACAGTACTGGTATAGCTGTAGCATGCAGCCCGATCCATATACCGCTGTAGCATGCAGCCCGATCCATTTAATGTCGACGGCGCTCACTAGGGGTGTGTATAGACTCCGGAGGGGCTCCTACAACCAATAGAAATATCAAGCCATCTCGTGGCATCAATCAGGCTCTCGGCCTCAATATCAATATAGTATCGCTGCGACGTGCAGCCCGATCCATAAGTATCCTCACAATACAGGCCCTCTGCCTTACCCAGTCAACAAAATCACGTAAGCCACTCAGGCAACAATAAAGTATGATGCTCAGCCCAAAACATTTTATGGAAATATCATTTTGAGTATTTAAGGCATAATAACTTGGTTGAGTTTTTAAAATAGTGGAAAATACATGACTGGGTTCAAATATATAATTAAATCCGTGAGGAATTATCAACAACAATCCCCGAAGGGTTCAAATAATTGGCACGAAGCCCAAATATAGCAATCAACCCAAATTGTGATGATAATAAGACATTTCAGTCAAATACGCAGTAAATTTATCAATCGGGATGGACCGAGTCACAATCCCCAATAGTTCTCTACCCCACGCTCGCTATCCGGCATATAAGTCACCTCAATATAGTACTATGATGTGCAAGTCCGGGGGTTCAAACACTCAGAATATCATCTACAATCATTACTCACCTCGAACCGGTGAAATCTCTAGCTCGCGACGTCTTTGCCCATCAAACCGACCTCCACGCGCGTCGAATCTAACCAAAATCAGAGCAAATACATTACAATATTCTAAGGGAACAATACCCAATCGAAAATAATCGAAAAATATCAAGAATCCTGAAATTAGCAAAACCCGAAACCCGGGCCCACTTCTCAAAAAATAAGAAAATTAACATCACCGGATTCCTTATCTCGCCACGAGTCTATACATATCAAATTTACCAAAATCGCAGCTCAAATGCTCCCTCAAACCCCAAATTTTCTTTCTATTAAGTTGAAGCCCTAACCTCCATTTTTGACCTCTAATTCCTTGATTTTCACCCTTAATTCATGTAATAACACATTAGATTTATGTTTTAGGCTCAGAATTCCTTACCTCAATGAAATCCCTTGATTCCCTCTCCAAAATCGCACAAAAGACTCCAAGTCCGAACTGAAAATAGGTTCTTACAAAAATTCACGAAGATAGAATTAAATACCTCTGAACAGACCTTTTCGCTTTTACGTTACAATAGCCGCTTCTGCTACACCACTTTTGCAGAAACTCCCCAGGCTCCACTTTTCGCTTCTGCGACTAGACCTTCACTTCTATGGAACCGCTTCTGCGACTAGACCTTCACTTCTATGGAACCGCTTCTGCGGTCCATTTCCGCAGAAGCGAAAACACCAGATATCAGCTGAACCATAACTTTCAAAACTCCAAAATTCATTCCGATTACCATCCGAAATCACCCCGAGGCCCCCGGGACTTAAACCAAAAGTACCAAACATCTTAAAACATTATTCAAACTTGCTTCAGTCATCAAAAAACTTCAACTTACACCAAAATCATCAAACTACATCGAATTCAAGCCTAAGTTCTTCAAAAACTTTCGAAACACGCTTCCGATCAAAAACCCAACCAAAACACCTCCGAATCAACTGAAATTGTGAACACATATCCCAAATCACCTAATTAAGCTACTGCAACTCTCGAAATTCCATTCCGACCCTCGGATAAAATTCTCACCTGTCAACGGGAATTCGCTAAAATGCATACTTCGCCAATTCAGGCCTAATTCTACACCAGACCTCCAAAATAAATTCCGATCATAGTCCTAAGTCACAAATCACTCCCCGAAGCTAACTGAATTACCGAAAATCATATTCGGGCCCTATAACTCATAAGTCAACGTTCGGTTGACTTTTCCAAACCAAACCTTCCTTAAAGAGACTAAGTGTCTCATTTTCTACCAAAACCAATCCAAATCAACTCTAACACACCAAATACTGATAATGAAACATGAAGAAGCATAAAATGGGGAAAACGGTGTAGTAACACATGAGACGACGAGTTGGTTCGTCACACTTTTGACCTTATGTTGTAGAGAAGAGTTACCACTTTAAGAAGCACAAACCCACTACCTTTCTGCTATGAAGATGAAATCATCATGTTAGCGTTAGGGCATGTAACATAAGATAATCTCTCTATATGTGCAATGCACCTAGTCACAATTATTGGTTCTAAAATGACTTCGAAAGTACGAAGGTGAATTGGCATCATCCCAATTTGTTCATTTCAATTCTCTTTTTTCTTTGTTTTTCTAGCAATTGCTTGCTCATTTTCCTTCCTCTTTTTTTCTAATTATCACTCTTTCTTTTCTCTCATTTCTCACATGCCATAATTTCACCCCCTCTTTTTTTCTTTTTTCTTTTTTTCCTTTTAATAAAAAAAATGGTTCGATCGAACCCTACGTAGGTTGCCTACGTATCATGACGCCGCATGAATCATATCTTTGCGTAGTTCGGGAAGATCAGGAATAAAATAAACAAACTAACATTCTCATTTTCTTTTTTTTTCTTATTTTTTTACCTTAATGACTACTCTGATGAGAAGAGAAATAAAAGAAACAAATCCCTTTTTTTTTCTGGACTTAATGTTCTATAACATATTCTAAACTCAAACTTAGTTGATTTTTTAATTTTTTTTTTGTTTTGAGACAAATACTTTATTAAGAAAATATCCTAGAAGAAAAAAAATATTTTTTGACTTTTTTTTTGGAAGGAAATCTAAAGAATAAATCGAGAATAAATTTTCACTTGATATCCCTGAGGAAAAGATTGCGAAACGAGAAATGAACAAGATAAAAAAAAAATTGGAGTTAAGTTTTTGATAACCTAAGGAAGAAACCTTAAAGATAAGCAAAAGATAAAGTATGTCTTTTTTCTTTTATGCACGATATCCTAAAATTTTAGTGAAAATAAAAGAATTTTTTTCATTATTTTTGTTAATTTCCCAAAGAAGAACCTCAAACGAGAATCTTTTTGGATTTTTGGAATTAATATCTTAAAAGAAATTTTTTAAATAAGTACTAAAAGAAAATTCATTTTTTATTCCTTTTAGTCTTAGTGTACTAAAAGGAAATATAAAATTAATTTTTATTTTAAATTCAAGATATTAATTTCCTAAGGAAAACCATAAGATTTTTTTGAACTACTAACGTTAGTATTCTAAAGAAAACATCTAACAGAAATATAAAAATGCATTATCTCTTTTTTATTTTTTTGGATTTTGAGTTACAACACACTTTTTCAAATATAAAGTAGGAAGTACAAAAAACAAAAAAATCGACATTACTGTAACAAACTAAAAAGTAAAAGACGACATAAAATGAAGAACAGACTCAACATAAAAAATAAAAAAATAAAAAAAATCTCCTTAAGCAACTCCTGAATGAGCGATCCTAACTGGATAGTCCCGGGGTATTTGTCATGCTTAAACTCTGATAAGTAGATCCACACCAGTATTAAAAAACTTATACCAACACTATGTGAGACAATAACATTCCTTACTAGACACATGCAAGACATAGTTGAGGCTATTTTAACAAAATGGTTTGTTTGGCCAAAAGGTGGCTAGAAGTGAAAAGTTTGGCTAAGACCCCGCAAAGCCAAGAACCTAAGGTTCACCAGGAAGACTGGACCCTATATGGATTGTCTACATATCATGCCCCGAAAGATGAGAATCAGGTATGCGTAGTTCAGACTGATTGGATACCGGGGAGAATTAAAAAAAACTAATTTACAGAAAAATATGTTTTTTCTTTTATTTTTCTAAAAAAAATGATGAAAAATGTAAAATCTTTTTGAATTTTCCTTTCCCATTTTATTTGATTTTTTTATTTTCGGAAAATGATGAAAAAGTGCAAAATAAATTTTTTTGTCTTTTATTAAAAAAATTGTGAAAGAAAATACAACTGGGCCATACTTGTTTTATTTTTCACACTTCACCCTCTTTTTTTCTTTTTCGTTTGCCCTCAACTATCATTGGTCCATCAAATGACCCTTTTGCCTTTGAATAAACACAACATGTAGCACTTAAGATGCATCAGTATGGTCTTTTATTTTTGGGTACACCTGTCGTAGACTGACCCAACCCCTGTGTTGAGTCCCCAACGTCACTACTAGGGATCCGGCATGAGGCTGAGTTTTTCTAGGTTTAAACCTGGGTGTATTTTTCTAGACCTGGCTTACCTGAGCAGACAACTTGAGCCGAGGTGGGACATCATACCGGGAACTAAAAGATCATCCGGCTTTGCAACTTGTCCGAATCTCGTTGTAATTTGGGATATGACACTAACAGAAAAAAGTCATGCCAATGTGCACTCCTCAGAAGATAGAAGAGAGGGGTTTCATGGTAGTTTATATACAGTTCAGATAATATCAAAGCGGTAATGAGCAACATTTAGCACATTAGGCCAAAATATGTAAAATCAAATTATAAATAAAAGCCAAATATAACAAATATTCTAAGCTCAAATTCTTGAAACTTGAACAAAAAGTTCTAGGTTCTTAGTCCCCAGTAGAGTCCCAAGAGGTGTCACACCTCCTTTTTTTTTACCGCCAGAGTGGCATAAGGGTTTTTTTCAATTAATGTAACAATCGAAACGGAATTATTTATTAAATTCGGATTTGCCATTTGGTATAATTTATGGTGTCCCAAGTCACCGGATCAAATCCCGAATCAAGGAAAGATTGACTCTGTTTTACAATCCCCGAACATAGAAATCTGGGTAAGGAATTCTGTTAACCTGAGAAGTTTTAGGTATTTCCAGATTTTGTGGTTTTAGCACAGTTGCTCAACTATTGTTATTGGCATAATTATCTGATTTTAAAACATTCTTGAAACCTATGTGCATTTTATTCCTTTTAAACCGCTTTTAGTAGTCCAAGTGTTATACAATTAATTATTGATTACATGTTCGCGAATCATGTCACGAGAATCGTACCCACGATCAAGAACGTATTTATTTTATTATTAAAAAAATTAAATTTGGGACGGGTCACATAAATGTACCTCCATATTTTAGAAATTAAGCATCACAACTACGTCATAGGAACCGTACACGTAGCCATGATAATCATTATAGGGTGCCTAAAACAAACTACGAAGTTTATGAATTTTACTAAACTACTTTTGAGATTACGCCTGAAAGGCCTGTGATTATGGAGCACTACAATGTCAATACAACTTAACCCAATATAATAAATTAATTGTCAATTTTAATAATATTGGATGTTTAGGCTAAAAATTTGCATAAACAGTACTTAAAACACAAATTTAATTTAAAAAAAAATTGATTCATAACATGCCATATTAGATATTAACCTACACTAACCTTTAATTAGTTTCCATAATAATTAATTAACAAAGGAAAGCAAACATGCATATCACCGTGGAAATGAGGGAAAGAAGAAGATTGAAGTCTGGTTTAGATGTTAATAATTCTAACTAAACACAGTAACTCAAACCAATTTATTTTCACGTTCTAAATTAAAGAAACACTGATTCAACGTAGCAACTACTCAGTTAAGAATATATTAACACGCAAAAAATAAAATCAAATGAGAGAACCTTCCATAAAGTCCTTCACTCAGTGGCAAACCACATTGCACAAGTTTGTAAGAGGAAGAGAAGTTGGACCTCATTTTAACTAAAAATTGATTCAAACTAGTACAATGACGAACTCCGCCTAGTCGACTCCAAACTGAAAACAAGCATCGCGATAGAAACTTTGACAGAAAACCACGAACGACACCCTCGCCAACAACCTCAAATCTTGGCTGAACTATTTTTGGGATAGCTTCGCGACTGTTTCTCAGCGAAAGAAGTAGTGTTTGAGCCACTGTTTATGGATGGTTTTGGTGATGAAGGCTGTCGGTTTTTGTGGAGGAGAAGAAAGTTTATATGTCGAGTTCGGGTTGGAGATGGGGGCCGATAGCTACTGGTTCAGGGAGTGGTCGTTGTTTTTCTTCAACCACCACCATAAAAGATGGCTGCTTCTTCTATAAAGAAGAAAATGATCAATAAGGGGGGTCATCCATTTGGTTGAAAAAGAGACCAAGGTCTTAGGCCTTAGGTCATTTTTTTGCTGGGGAAAAAACCAAATCGTAAGCAGAGAGGCCTCCTTTATGAAAACGGCTAAGTTTTCGTCTGTATAGGTCTCTAGGCCTTAGCTCCCGAATTTTGTATTCTTTTAGTTGACCGTCTGAAGAAGAACGATGGACTAGTGTGTGTAGGGATCTAGGTCTAGAGTCTTGTTTTCTTTATTGGTTTTTTAGGTTAGGGGGTATTGTCCTAGGGATTATAGGCTTGGGAGTTATGGGTTAGGTCGAGTTGCTCGAGCCCAAGTTTCATTCTTTCTTCGCGAACGAGACTAAAATACGACTTTATTTATTAATTAGTCCTACATAAGTAAAATAACTGTTAAAATATGA
The DNA here is from genome assembly GCA_026770625.1 of Nicotiana glauca. Classification (NCBI taxonomy): domain Eukaryota; kingdom Viridiplantae; phylum Streptophyta; class Magnoliopsida; order Solanales; family Solanaceae; genus Nicotiana; species Nicotiana glauca. The sequence goes on along the minus strand of MU697722.1, from coordinate 97,836 downwards.
TTGAGCGTTAAAATAAAATTATTTTTTGGCATTTTTTCAAGATTAAAATAACTACAAAATATTAATGAAATTATTTTTTTATTTTTTATTTTCTTGTAATAAAATAGAGTAAAAGAGTCAAAATTAGTTGAAATGGCGATATTATGCCTAAATTAAATATTTACGTGCTAAAATATAAAAAATCTTTTGTCTGCATGATTTCAACAGATTTTTCTGCAAAATAATTAACCTTTAAACATTTTAGTCTCTGTGTATCTACCAAGGTCTCCTTACTTATTTTACTTACTATATGTCTAATCTCTTAGAGTTCGAATTATTTAACCGTTCATTTTACTATTTCTGCCTGTTTGCCTTAAACTCTATCGACTAATTGTTAACTAATTTCACTTCCCTAAATTAGGGGTTGAATTGTGCTTTCCTTTAGTATCGGTGTTTCCTTATTAGATTTTACATGTTCTTACCTTATTTAGACCAATGTGCGAATAATAATTGGTGCTACTGGCCTGATTTTTTGCTTTGATTATTAGAACCGACTCCTAATTGATTTCGGAGTTTAGTTCTTGTGTTATTTAATCTTGTACTTAATTACAAATTAATTCCGTATAAGGTTTTTCTTAAATCAAGTAGTACTAGCATGACTTTACTAGATCCTGTCTTGTTAATTGATTCATGCTGACCTTAATTGACTTCCATACCTTATTTGTGTATGACTGGTTCCTTACCTTATTAGTTTACTTCATTACGTCCTATATAAACCCCTTCAGAAAAATTCACCATTCTCAAACTCTCCTATTTTTCAATACAAACTTAAGCTCTCTCAAGCTTCTGTTCTAAGTGGTTGTTGTTTGGCTGGTTGAAAGCTAAGGCCAGACTACTCTGGAACCTGCCTGTTTCTGCATATCAAATTTCTCCTCTACTGTTATGTGCTAACTCCTATTATCTCGTTCTATTCTGTATGTTCATGTAGTCATCTTTATCATAGACCTCGGCATGCCCATGTTTGATACATAATTCTTGACCATTTCATAGCCATAGGTCTTGTTATCTTGTTCTATTACATGTGATTATATGGTTAATTCACCTCAAATCTCGATATGCTTCTGTTTATCATATGTTTCCTGTTTGTTTCTTCCTAACTAGTATGCCTAACTCTTGTTAACCTATCATGTTCTGTGTGCTAGCATGGATAGTTTACCTTAACATGTTTCTGTTTGATCCATGATTTCTTTGTACTTCTTTCTAGACTAGTATGCTTTAGTTTCCTACTATCCTGCTTTATATGTTTGTTTGGTTGTTCTTCTTAACTTCAGCATGCTTAGGTTTAATATCTGTCTATATGTTTCCACCCGTTGTTAATTAATGAACCATATCAACTTCAGTCATATGTAACCTTGTTGATTCAGTTGTATGCGTCTATTCGTAACTTCTCTAGATACTAGTAATATGTGGCTAATTCTGCCTGTTGATTCAAGTGCCCTTGTTTTTGTGATCACTAATATGAGTATCCAGTCTAAATGAATAATCTTCCCAAACTATGTGCTGAGTATGGTTTATGTTTGTACAACTCTGCTGCAACTTGTTCCCGTCCATTTCTAAAAACAAACTATTTTTTTTTTCATAAAACTATCTCCTACTCTTGTATACTCTTTTTAAACTCTCTCTTAGAACATCTAAGGTTATGCTCCTCCTGTGTGAGCATTGATTTGGAGTCCATGAGTCTCCTCTGAACTTTAATACACTGGGGTTGGCTATTCCACATTGCACAAATTGTTGATTTTCAAAGGAAGCCTTAGTGGGAGTACTGCCCTGGGTCCTGGAGGCCCTTGGGAACTCTGACACACTAAGATACCCTCCTTGGAATTATGAGATGTGCCATTGAGATTGTTTGAATGCCTGATTCCCCCAGGTTTTGCTTTAGGCCTATCCAGGCTCCCTATAGCTGTAACAATTTCACTTATATAATTCATTATTAATGTCGGTCTGTAATAATTATTTACTTTCTAAACAAATATTGGGAAAATTAGTAAACTGGGAGGGATTATTATACACATCTGTTGGGGAATGGGTAGATATCCTGCCTATAGGATTTTAAAACATTGTTTACATTCCTAGAAACCATGATGTTTGATGTTTGCATGCATTCTAGATATCCTGCAATAATTCATACATTGTAGAAATCATGTCCATAGAGTTCAAACTACATTTCTGCACTTAGTAATCATCGTGCTGTTTGATGTTTGCATGCATTCTAGATACCATGCTTATAGTTTGTTACAATATCTTGCCTATCAAGATATCATGTCTATAAGCTGTTAAAATATTTGTTCACCTAGACATCATGCCAATAGGATTCAAAAATCGATCCTGCATTTTGATAATATGCTTGTAAGTTTTATGCGATGTTCGCTTAGATATCATGCCTATAGATTTTTTTTTTAAATTAATTATCTTTGCCTGAAAAAGATCAGATTTTGCATACAAACAATGTTTAAATCAATCATCAGTATGTTTTAATCACTGGATTAGATGTCATGCCTATAGGATTCTAAGACCAATTTCTGCATTTAGCTGCCAACATCTATTAGTCTAAAATCAATTATTTAGTGCCTAGTCTAACATGTCTTTAGGATTTAATAAACTTAAAATGTTTTAAATTGGTTCGTATAGTTCTGATTGCATTTATATAGCATGTGTATAGGGTATTACTGATTCATACCTAGGCAAGCCTATAGGTAATCAAGGTCAAATAAAAACTGTGAAACTGCTTTGCTTATTGTGATTGCCTATATTCAACAGGTTCTAAAAATTCAGTAGGCAAATTGAATAAGTCTTTAACACTTTTTCCTTAACTCAACATTGCATATACTCCGCTTGCCATGCTCACCCAGATATCCTGTTTTAGGGATTTTCTTAAAAATCTGAAATCTGTCATTTGAGACGTGCACTTGCTCTATTTGTAGAGGTGATCTGAGCCTTTTTATTGTTCTATCTTTGGTCGAATTCTATATGTTTTGTATGTCCCTTAGATTTTCTCCTTTTAATTACTGTAGGAGATTCTAGATCCACCCTAACTGGAACTCCTAAAATACCTCTGACACTATATAGGGGAAAAGACTGGTAGTGCACGTATAGGATACATCTTAAGGTTGCTAGAACACTTTAGGCTATGACCAAGGGGAGGGAATTCGGTAGTAAAGGATATGATGACATGTGCGCAAATGCCACGCGTAACCCCTCTAGTTGAGGAAAGCTTACCAGGTATTGTACAGATGTGATCCTATATGCACAAAAACCTAGGATCTCCCTCATCTTATTTACAAATGTATGCTTAGACTGCTTAAAATTCCTTTATCGTACATATATGTTTTCCTATCAAATTTTTTATATATTATATGTGCGCTCAGACATTTTATTTGTTAAGCGACTAATTCACATAAATCAAGTTCGGCCGCGACCCACCATTGTGGACCGTGCGGGGTGTCTAACACCTTCCCCTCAAGTTTATTTCGAGCCCTTATCCTAATCTCTAGTAATGCAAACTAGTTATATGAGTTAATTGCTCTAGGTGTCGTAATATATCTTAATCAGTTAGGTGGCGACTTTTCAAATTAAAATACCCATTTCCCAAAAAGGAAATGAGTTGTTCCTAATGAATGTCGTAACCTGGACTTCCCTGCAAAAAATGGGAAAGAAGGGGGCGCGACAGTCATGATAGTTCACGGAGAAAGAACTTGGGTCGTGAGAAGTTGGTATCAGAGCTCAAGATTCATAGGATCATGAATCACAAGACGTTTTATTCGAGTATCACGGATCGACAAAGAGACAACTGTACTTATCTACCAGAGGCTGCGTAACTGTGAGGAAAATTCCACTTTATTTTATTTAGTTGTCGTGCAAAATTTTTGATATCAAAATTCTTAACTTTCTTCTTCTATTTTCTCACAGATGATGAGGACGGGTGCTACCAGAGATGACCAGGATACTGTGTCCCCTGCTAGAGCCGTCAGAGGTTGAGGCTAGGTATTAACCAATGACGTGCATGTGGTGCTGCCAGAGCACCCACACAAGCTGCCACCGAGGAGCCACCAGCAGCTCTAGCCAAAGTCGAAGTACCTGATAAGCCTACTGCTACTACTACTCTAGCTCTTCAGGAGACCCTTGTAGAGTTCATTAGCATGTACACTACTTTAGCTCAGGCAGGGTTGATTCCACTTGCTGCAGCCATATCCTAGGCCTGGGGAGGAGCACAGAATCCCATCGTCCGCACTCTCGAGCAGTGGGTCCAGATTGATCAGATCCCAGAGGTTGTGCCGGTACTGCCTATAGCCCCAGTTCAGCCCTATGATACGGCAGTGACTTCCGAGGATGAACAGCGGAGGCTTGAGAGTATTAAGAAGTACAAGCCTCTTGTATTCATTGGTTTAGTATCAGATGATGCTCTAGGATTTCTGGAGGAGTGGTATCTTATCCTCCGCATAATGGGATATCAGGATCAAGTGGGGTTTCTTTCACTACTTTCCAACTTTGAAGGGTAACCTATCAGTGGTGGCGTATGTTTGAGTTGGACAATCCAGCTGAGGCAGCTTCTATTACTAGGACTCAGTTTTCAAATATGTTCTTGAGAGAGTTTGTCCCACGGAGCCTTAGGGACGCATGGGGCACAGAGTATGAGCATTTGCATTAAGGTAGTAAGACTTTTTCGTAGTATGCTGTCTGTTTCACTAACTTGGCTAGGATGCACCAACCTTGGTTTCTATAGTTCGTGAGAGAGTTTGTCAGTTTATTAAGGGTCTCATTCCCAGCATTAGGTCGAGCATGGATCAGGAGTTGGAGATGGGTATCTTTTATCAGTAGGTGCTAAGCATTACTAGGAGAGTAGAGGGTATGCATGCTCGGGATAGAAAGCAGAGAGAGGCCAAAAGGTCTCGAGAGTCGGGCCATTATTCTGGCACCCATGCTCCGGCTGCAGTTCGTCATGGTAGGGGTTATATGAATCGCCCTGTTAATTCAGCTCTTCCAGCAGCTAGTGGTATTGCAGCTCCTCCTAGACCTCATGAGCCTTATTATGGACCTCTAGTATCTAGTGCGCCTCCTGCATGGGGTGCTTTCAGTGTTCAGTCTAACATGCCTTGCCCGAGTAAGCCACATCCGCGACATCCTACAGAGCCTGTTTTGAGTATGGTGACACATTCCATATGGCGAGGGATTGTCCTAGACTTAGTAGGGGTGTTTCTCTACAGGATCCTCAACCGCAGCGTGCTCTGTAGAGTTCCAGGCTATGATTATAGCACCAGTTACTACCGTACCACCCCAGATAGCTAAAGGTGGAGATCCGGGAGGTAGAGGTTGCCCTGGAGGAGGAGGCCAGGCCAAATACTATGCTCTTCCTGCCCATTCCAAGGTTGTCGCCTCCGATTTTGTCATCATAGGTATTTTCCTGGTTTTTCATAGAGATGCATCGGTTTTATTCAATTAAGGCTCCACTTATTCTTATGTGTCCTCTTATTTTGCTCCGTATTTGGGTGTATCTCTAAATTCTTTGAGTTCCTCTTTTATGTTTCTACTCTTATGGAAGATTCTCTTATTTTGGACCGCGTTTATCGATCCTGTTTGATTGCTCTTAGTGGTTTTTAGACCAGAGCCGACTTATTATTCCTCGGCATAGTAGATTTTGATGTTATCTTGGGCATGGACTGGTTGTCTCCCCATTATGCTATTCTTGATTGTCGCACAAAAACCGTGACGCTAGCTATGCAGCTATACCACAAGTAGAGTGGAGGGGTACTTTAGATCACACCCCCAGTAGAGTTATCTCTTTCCTTAAAGCTCAGGGAATGGTTTAGAATGGGTGTGACGCATATCTAGCCTATCTGAGAGACGTTAGTATTAATACGTATATAGTTGATTCAGTTCAGTAGTGCTGGATTTCCCTAATGTGTTTCTTGCTGATTTTTCGGGTATGCCAGCCGGTAGAGATATTGATTTTGGAATTGATTTATTGCCGGGCATTCATCCTATCTCTATTCTGCCATATCGTATGGTCCGTGCTGAGTTGAAGGAGCTGAAGGATCAGTTACAGGAATTGCTTGATAAAGGTTTTATTCGGCCTAGTGTATCATCTTGGGTGCTCCTGTCTTGTTTGTGAAGAAAAAAGGACGGTTTTATGCGTATATGCATAGATTATTGCCAATTGAACAAAGTTATAGTGAACAACCAATATCCTTTCCCTCGTATTAATGATCTATTTGACCAGTTACAAGGTTCACGAGTGATTTCTAAGATTGACATGCGTTTAGGTTACCGCCAATTAAAGATTCGGGATCCAGATATATCGAAGACCGCTTATAGGACTCGTTATGGTCATTACGAGTTCCTTGTTATGTCATTTAGGCTAACAAATGCCCTAGCAACCTTCATGCATTTGATGCGCAGTGTGTTCTAGACATATCTTTACTCATTCGTCATTATCTTTATTGATGATATTCTAGTATACTACCAGAGTTGGGAAGATCATGAGCAACACCTGAGGAAAATGCTTTAGACTTTGAGAGAAAAGAACTTATATGCAAAGTTCTCAAAATGTGAGTTTTGGTTGGATTTTGTGGCATTCTTGGGTCACGTGGTATTGAGTGATGTGATAAAGGTGGATCCGAAGAAAGTGTAAGGAGTGCAAAATTGGCCCAGACCATCGTCAGCTACAGAGATTCACAGTTTTCTTGGCTTGGCAAGTTATTACAATTAATTTGTTGAGGAATTTTTATCTATTGTAACACCTATAACTAGGCTGACCTAGAAGGATACTCCATTCTAGTGGTGGAAGAGTGTGAGGCAAGCTTAGAGAAGCTTAAGATAACATTGACTAGAGCACCGATTTAGATGTTGCCTACAAGTTTGGGGTCTTATACTGTCTATTTTGATGCCTCGAGGATTGGCCTTGGTATGGTATTGATGTAGGACGGTAGGGTGATTGTCTACGCATCTAGACAGTTAAAGGTACATAAGAAGAATTATCTTGTGCATGATCTTGAGTTAGCTGCTATTGTTCATTCCTTGAAGATCTTGTGTCATTATTTATACAGTGTTCTTTATGAGATCTATACAGATCACCGGAGTTTGCAGCATTTGTTCAAGCAGAAGGATCATAATTTGCGCCAGAAGAGGTGGTTAGAGTTTTTGAAGGACTATGATATCACTATCTTGTATCACTCGTGCAAGGCAAATGGGGTGACTGATTCTTTGAGTCGCCGGGCGGAGAGTTTGGGGAGTTTGTCTTAGATACCAGCAGCAGATAGACCCATGGCAATGGATGTTTAGGCCTTAGCAGCTAGACGGGTTCTAGCTTGTATGATTTCTCGGTCTTGCTTATTGGACCGTATCCGAGAGAATCAGTATGATGACCCTCATTTGCTCGTCCTCCAGGAGTAGGTTCTACATGGTGACGCTGGAGATGTGACTATCAGTGATGACAGGGTATTGAGGATGCAAGGATGGGTACATTTACCCAATGTTGATGGGCTTCGAGAGTTGATTCTAGAGAAGACCATAGTTCGCAGTATTCTATCCATCCCGGTGCCGTGAAGATGTATTAGGACTTGAGATAGCACTATTGGTGGAGGCGAACGAAAAATTATATAGTTGGATTTGTAGCTTGGTGCCTCAATTGTCAGCATGTAAAGTATGAGCACGAGAGACCAGGTGGGTTGCTTTGGCAGATAGAGATTCTGGAGTGGAAGTGGGAGCGGATCACCATAGACTTCGTAGTTGGGCTCCCATGGCATTTGAGGAAGTTCGATGCCATTTGAGTGATTGTGGATCGGCTGACCAAGTCCATACACTTCATCCCTATGTGTACTACCTATTCTTTGGAGCGGTTGGATGAGATTTATATCCAGGAGATTGTTCGTCTGCATGGTATTCCATTTTCCATCATTACAGACAGAGGTACTCAGTTCACATCACGATTTTGGAGTGCTGTACAACATATGCTGGGTACTCGGGTGGAGTTGAGCACATTATTTCATCCCAGATGGACGGATAGTCTGAGCGTAATATTCAGATTCTTGAGGATATGCTGCATGCGTGTGTGATGGAATTTGGAGGTCCTTGGTGTCAGTTCTTACCACTGGCGGTGTTTGCCTACAACAATAGTTATCAGTCCAATATTCAGATGGCACCATATGAGGATTTGTATGGTAGGCGGTGTAGACCCCCGGTGGGTTGGTTTGAGGCAGGTGAGGCTAGATTATTGGGAATAGACTTGGTTCAGGACGCCTTGGAGAGGGTTCGTTATGTTTCGTATATGGTTTAAGAGCAGGTCTTGCTTCTGGTATCGCCTATGAAGGGAGTTATGAGATTTAGGAAGACGGGGAAATTAAGTCCAAGCTTTATTAATCCGTTTGAGATTTTGCGACGTGTTGGGGAGGTCACTTATAAGCTTTCTTTACCTCCCAGCTTGGCAGGAGTTCATCCAGTATTTCATGTTCGATGCTCTGGAAGTATCACGGTGATCCGTCCCACGTGTTGGATTTTAGTTCAATCCAGTTGGACAAGGATATATCTTATGTTGAGGAGCCAGTGGCAATATTGGACAGACAGGTTTGAACGCTAAAGTCAAAGGACATTGCATCAGTAAAGGTTCAGTAGTAGTGTCAGCCGGTTGAGGAGGTGACTTGGGAGATCAAGCAGGTTATGCGCAGCCGTTAACCTTATCTTCTTACTACTTCATGTATGTCTCAATGCTTATTCAAAGATGAACAAATGTTTTAAGATGGGGTTTAAGACGAACAAATGTTTTAAGACGGCCGTTCATTTTAAGAATTAATTCCTCAATCCCCTATTAACTACTCTCCTCGTGTTTGTTTATACTATCGTGAGTTGTCATGACGATTCATTTTGAGTTTTGGAGTGTTTTGGCACACTTAGTCCTTAAATGAAAGTTTAAGCTTTAGAATTTGGACCGCAGTCTGAACAGTGTGAACACGACCTCGAAATGAAATTTTTTTAGTTTCGTTTGCTCCGTTGGGTGATTTTGGGCTTAGGGGCGTGTTCGGGTTGTGTTTTGGAGGTCTGCAACTTATTTAGGCATGAAATGCCAAAATTTGAATTTTTGACGTTTCCAAATCTATAGTGCGATTTTGATATCGAGATCGGAATATGATTCCGAAAGTTTAAATAGCTCCGTAGTGTTGAATGTGACTTGTGTGCAAAATTTGGGGACAATCGGACTTGCTTTGGGTGGTTTCGGCATCGGTTGTAGGATTCTTGAAATTTCAAGTTCTTTAGGTTTGGATTGGAGGGTAAATCGTGGTTTTAACGGCATTTCATGTGATTCGGGAGTTGGACTAAGTTTGTATGATGTTTCAGGACTGGTTGGTATGTTTGGTTAAGGTACCGGGGGCCTTGCGTGAGTTTCGGATGCTTAACGGAAGTGAATTGGACATAGGCAAAAATCTGAGGTTTGATGAACTTGTCATAACCGCACCTGCGTGTGTGGGACCGCTGGTGCGACACTACAGAAGTGGTTTGGGACTGCAGGTGCGATCTAAGGCTTGAGTGGAGTTGGTCGCAGATGCGGCACAAGGACTGGAAGTGGACCGCATCTGCGAGTATGTGGGCGTAGGTGTAGAATATTGGGCTATAATGAAAAATTGCAGGTGTGGGTTATTTTCCATAGAAGCGGGCCGGCAGGTGCGGTCCCATGATTACAGAATCGGATATCGCTAGGCAGATATAGAAAATTTGAGGGTTTGAGATTTCATAACACAAAATCGAATTGGAACTTGGTAGGAGACGATTTTTCGATGGATTTAGAAGGAGGATCATTGGGAAATGATATCTAACTTGAGTTTTTATCTTAGAACTGTAATCTATATTTGTTTTCCTCTTCTAATTATGGAATTTAGGGGATAAAAGTTTGAAATGGGAGAAAGGTTCCCCAATTAAGAATCCGAGTTTTGAGTTAGGTTTTGGCATCAGATTTTGATGATATTTGTTAAAGTGTGCTCCTGAGTGATCGGGTGTTCAGAATTTTTAATTTTTAACCAATTACGGAACGTGGGCCTGGGGAGGAGTTTTTGTTGTTTTTCTATTTTTTTTTATCTTAGCTTCTACTTCATTAGCTTAATGAGTTGTTTGTAGTTGTATTTACGTTATGGGATTATTTTCATTATATGGGCCACCCGAAGTTGGATACACATGGAAAGAACGTGGTTTCAGATTGATTTTCAGATGGTTCGAGGTAAGTGGCTTGCCTAACTCTGTGTGGGGGGAACTCCCCTTGTGATTTTTGTTCTGCTGTTACGTGAGTGCTGTGTACGTGAGGTGACGGGTGCGTACACGTGCTAATTATTGATAGAACCCCATTTTCATTAAGTAAATATTTGTGTTTCCTTTTTATTGAACACTACTTGTATTTACATCCCACTATTTAGCTTAGGAATGCATGCTTAAGTGACTTAGTTGTACTATCTGCTTAAACTATCTATTTGAATTATGTGCAGCATGTTTATAATAGAAATCTCTAGTTTTTCTTGGTATGAACTTGAATAGAACAATAATCTTTATTGAGACTGTTGTGTGTTTACTTTGGGACTATGGATCAGCATTCTGGTATATCCCCCTGCATGTTTATTTTTGGACTACAGATCAATATTCTGGTAGATCCCCCGCAAATTATATTTGGGACTACAAGACAACACTAGGTAGATTCCCCGGACTGGATATTTACTTTGGAACTACAGATTGGTATTCCGAGAGTTTCCCCTGCATATTTATGATTTGAGCTACAAGACGATATCCTGGGAGATCCTCTGCACATTTACATTTGGGACTATGGGACAATATCCTGGGAGATCCCCTATTGCTATCTCTGTGTACTAAGCATATTCTTTTTGTGATTTTACTCTTTATCATTTGTTAGTGTCCTAATTATACCATTTTACCTCGTTTATATATATATATATATATATATATATATATAAAAAACTAGTTGGGCCCTGACCATCCTCGTCACTACTCGACCAAGTTTAAGCTTGGTACTTACTGGGAACTACTTTGGTGTACTCATTCCCTTTCTTGCACATGTTTTTCATGTGCAGATCCAGGTTCTTCAGCTCAGCCATACTATTAGTGAGGCGAGGGGATCTTCAGAGACTCGAGGTATATCTGCAACGTCCGCGGAGCAAGGAGTCCCTCTCTGTTCTATCATTTAGCTATTGACCTTCTGTACTATCTTTTATTTAGACTTTCGGAGTTAGACATTATGTATTTCCTCTAGTTTGTGATTCATGAGATTGAGGATTTTGGGAGTGTTAATTTTAATTGAGAGTGCTGTTATTGTGTATGTCGAGAGACATCTTAATCTTTTCTATTATATTGCTAGTGAATTGCTAGTTTCATATCTTCGTTTCCATTTTTTGCAAATTGTCAGGCTTACCTAGGCGTAGAGACTAGGTGGCGTCACTATGAGGCGATACCCTGGGATATCCTCTGCACATCCACGTTTGGGACTACGGGACGATTTCATAGGAGATCCCCTGGTGCTATCTCTGTGCTGAGCATATTCTATCTGTGATTTTACTCTTTATCAACTGTTAGTTTCCTAATTATACCATTGCACTTCATACTGTTTTACCTTGTGTATATATATGTATATGTATATATCTATATATATATATATATATATATATAGGGCCCTGACCTTCCGCATCACTACTCGACCAAGGTTAGGCTTGGCATTTACTTGGTACCGCTATGGTGTACTCATGCATTTTCCTGCACATATTTTTCCTCTGCAGATCCAGGATCTTCTGCTCAGTGAGGCGAGGTGATCTTCAGAGACTCGAGGTATGTCAGCCGTGTCCGCAGACCTAGGAGTCCCTCTCAACTCTCTATTTTAGCTATAGACTTTATGTACTATCTGTTGTTTAGAATTCTGGAGTTAGACATTATGTATTTCTTCTAGTTTGTGATTCATGTGAATCCGGGTTTTGGGAGTGTTAGTTTTAATCGAGAGTTTTGTTACTATATATGCCGAGCAACATCTTAAACTTTCTATTATATTACTCGTAAATTGCTAGTTTCGTATCTTCATTTTCATTTTCTACAAATTGGTAGGATTACCTGGTCATAGAGAGTAGGTGCCGTCACGACAGTTCACCGAGGGAGAACATGGGTCGTGACATCAACCATACAAAAATTATCGAATTTTCGATACCATTTGGTCCCTCAAATTATTATTTTTCATTTAGAAAATTTCTTCACAAACAAACATTTTCCTCATCCCAAAACACAATTTCAATGAAAAAATAAAGATACAATCATGGAATATATTACATTCTATGTGAAGAACACTTACCCAATCGATTTTCTTGAAAAAACCACAAAGAATAACTCAAAATGAGTTCCACAAGTCAAGATATGATAAAAACGGTCTAACCCTCGATTAGGGAATATATTTTGCCTGCCCAGGTAAATGTACATCGTGATCATAAAAAAGAAAATGGCCACTGCCCAAAAATGCACTACGCGACCGCGAGATTATGGATGCGATCACAGAAGGGGGATGGAACGAGTAACCAGTTGTTATAGCTGAGCTATACGAACGCGGGACCACAAACGTGGAGAAGGTAGACACATGTGCATGCGATCGCGGACAAGTTTATGCGAACGCAAAGAAGGAAAATTGTTAGCCAGTAAATGATCCTTCGCGATTGTGGCTGTGCCTATGCGGTCGCATAGATAAGAACAATAGAAGACAAAACACCTGTTCAAAATAGGCAGGAAAATACCCGTAGCCCACCCGTAACACACTCCAGGCCCTCGGGACCCCGTCTGAACACATAAAACAAGTTCTATAACCTAATACGGACTTGCTCGAGGTCATGAATCACATCAAACAACGCCGAAAATGTAAATCATGCCATGAATTGAACTATGAACTTCCAAAATTTCCAACCTCGAGAAGATGTGCTGAAACCAATCAAATCAACTCGGAACGACGCCAAATTTTGCTAACAAGTCCCGAATGACATAACAGAGTTGTTCCAACTCTCTGAATAACATTCCAACTCCGATATTACAAAAGTCAACCATGGGTCGAGCTTCTCCATTTCCCCAACTTCAACTTTTCCAACTTTTATCGAAATGCCTCAAGTTACCATACGGACATCCAAATATGAATCTGAACTCCCACCTGAGTATAAAATCACCATACAAAGCTACTGATAACAACAAAAACTCATTCTAGATCCGTTTACACAAAAGTCACATTCCTATCAAATTCTCACCGGTTAAGCTTCCAAAACTAGACACCTTCTTCCAATTCGACTCTGAATCATTCAGTAACAGAATTCAACCATGCACATAAGTCGATACAGATAATATAAAGCCGTTCAAGACCTTGCACAACGAATGGAGCTTAAGTTCTCAAAACAAGTTGTTGGGTCATTACATCCTCCCTCTCTTAAAAGAAACGTTTGTCCTCGAATGTGCCAAGATTCCCCTTGAATTCATCAAATCACTGAATGTTCAATTCCAACATACACCCGCGGGTGATCCCACGTCACCCAAATCAACATAAGCGAGACGACACCATCTCAACTGCAAATTAGCCTTCCAACTTTCACCGATAAGCCTTATAGCCAAAATTATCACCTTCTATTCACTTATAAAAGACTTGATTCTAAATCCACATCTGTTATTACTCTCAACTTGCTGCAACCACTATGCATACACGCACAAAGTACAACCACAAAACATATACACAACACATAGCCCTATAATAACATTCTTGAACACAATACCTGCCTGAAATCAAATCCTGCATCGGCCACTAGCCTCATATCCGATAGAACTCTGTATCAACCTCCATAACACTGAAAATGATGCAAGAAAAACGAAGACCTCACTATCAAACACCCAAATCTACAAGTCACAACTAACACCACCGGGCACATACCCCGCATGCTAAAACTCAAAAAGCATAGAACGAAATTGACTAAATATGGGAAGGAGAACCACATAAGGCAACTATCAAACAAGCCCATCATGTACAATTTTCTATCAGTATAACATACAAAAAAATATAAGAGGAAAATAATTAAAGCATATGAAAAAATCACAAGGATCTCATACTGATATAACTTCAACCGCGGTACACAGCCCAGTTAAAACACATCAAATCACATGAAATCACGAGGTTCTCACCCTCAACTCCGAATCACAATTAGGGTATACATCAAACCATCTAGAACCTCTCACTAGATCAATTCCATTACAATTTACAACAAGTGCTGGCTACCGCACCCGCGAAGCGTAAAAATCACACCTCGTAACCAAAAATAATCCTAATTCACATCAAGAATACCGTAATAGACAATTGGGATTTACTACTAGTCTAATAAATCTTAATAATAAATAGGAACAAAAAATAGAAATGGTCTATCACTCATAGAACATCCCAAAAGTTCAACAAATAACATAGTGCTAATCATGAAATGCACTCATAAGTAGAGTAACAAATGGGGGAACTCGCCCCGATAAGCAAAACTGTAATGAACTGTGGATGGTTCTCCTCTATAACAAATTGAAAGCATACAAGAATGATATTATCTAGTGTAACAGCCTTAGGTCTACTATATGAAACACATCAACGGGCTGGGCTTCCCCCTTTTGGGCTCCCTCTACTCGCCTAAATACCTTGTAGAGACGTATCTGTCTATAGTCTGGGACAATATCTCACTACGTGGATGGTATCTGTATATTCAAAACAACCTCGCTATTAATGCGGCGGTGGAAATTGTGTAGGACGAGTAATCTGAGATCCATGAACACCTGAATAACGGTGCGAAGCCTGGAGTGCAAACTTAAATAGCTTACCCAAGAAACCTCTACCATGTCAGACCTTGCCTCTAAAATAAGGACCAACAGATCTCTGTGGTCTTTAAAGCCTCGTCACCTTCCATAGTCAATCTCCTGGTCTCGTCTGTCCTCTTGCTCTCGGTCCTACATGCCCTATAACCGGCAAGCGATCCATGCAACCTACTGAAACAAAATATCTGACATTATCTCCCGAGTCATGCTGTGGTGAATATCATGTTTGAGCCCTTGAATGAATCTACGGACTCGCTCTCTAATCATAGCGACCAAGGCAGGTGCATGTCTGGCCAAATCACTGAATCTGATGGCATACTCTAATACTCGCATAATGCCCTAGCGTATCTGCTTAAACTCTACGTGCCCTGCGTGGCGAAGGGGAGAAGGTGCAAACTATCTCATAAACATCTCTTAAAACTGACCCCATGAGAGTAAGGTTTCATCGACGGGGCTACTAAACTCATATACATTCCACCGCTAATAAGCTGCTCCCTAAAGCTGGAACGTAGTAAAAGCAACCCCACTCATCTCAATAATACGCATAGTGCGGAGAATACGATGATATTCCTCTATGAAACCCTTTGCGTTCTTTGAGCCAAACCACTGAATGTAGGAGGGTCATATTCCTTTAACCTTGCAAATCTAAATTGCCCTTCCTCAGATGTTGCTGCCCTGACCATGGGCTGAACTGGAACCACAAGCTAAGTCACCCTGACACCTGGAACCTGACCAACGTGAACTCGCTGCTCTAGAGTCTGTGCTGTAGGAGTTTGAGTCCCTCTCCCGGTCTGTGAAGTAGCTAGTGCAAACGGAATCAACAGGCGCCTCCGGTACCTGCCCCCCAACTGGAGCTACTAGTGGCTGCTCAACTGCTATTTTGGTAGGTGTTTTACCTGCGACACGTACTCCTTGTCGGTCTCTACTTCTTCTTCTAGATACACCTTCTCTAGCAGCAACATCATCAATAACTGCAGAACGTGTCCTCACTATCTGGGTGAGGATGGAATGAGAAAAGTTCAAACTCCAAGATAAATAAGCTCGCACAATAGGAGTAAAAGAAGTAAGATTGTCCTAATAGTTCCGTAGCCTCTCGAAGATAAGTACAGACGTCTCCATACCGATCCGCAAGACTACTAAACTCTCTTATGACTCATAGAACCTATAAACCTAGAGCTCTGATACCAACTTCTAACGAATCAATTTCCCCTCTGTTGGGTTTCGTTGTGGCACCTAGTATAAGGGACTAGGTAACCCAAACATTTCCTGAATATCAACCATAATAAAGAAAGTCTAATAGCCTCAATATATAAATCTTGATTATATAAACAGCTTCCTAAAACCGGCGGTACAAGTTATAAGATTTACAGAGTTTCACTACAACTTTTAAACACAACTGTATGGAAATAAGCACATCAATTTGAATACAAAATACGAAGGTGACTCTGGAAGCTTGCAAATGCAGCAACAGGGTTATTTTGAGTGTCCTCGGTAAGAATCTGCACAACTACTAATGATCAATACCTGGATCTATACAAAAATTGTAAAGAAGTGTAGTATGAGCACATTACAGTAGTGCCTTCTAAGTATGAAGACTAACCTCGGTGGTGTACTGACGAGGAACAATTAAGACACCTACTAGTCTAATAAGCTGTAGAAATAGATGTGTAGAAACAATAGAACATGATATCTATAAAAAGACTAAGCGATATGGCTAATAATACAGCAATTGTAGTAAGGAAAGGAAACAACAACTCATAGTGAAACACCATTATAAGAGCACAGTCAAGCCCTTAAATTGATAAAAATATTTCAAAATATACTTCATTCAAGTAATTATTTTTCGAAAATAGTTCTTTCAAAATGAATACCTTTCAAATATATTCATTTAAAATAAATATCCTTCGAATATAAGTCACACTTTGACACCTCATCTCATAATCATACAATACGGGTCTCAGTACCTGAACCCTAACACTTGGCATCCTGTGCCCTCATTACACCTCATAATAATACTGACAACTCGTGTGCCAAATATAGCCATTCTCACATGGAAGGCAAATAAATAAGGGTATGCGTCTATACTTAGCAATATCAAGAAGCCTCTTATTTGATAAGGGTGCTTAGCCACATATATGCTTGTGCAAATGCCCTAACATAGTTCATACAAACTAGTAAGCATAAGTAAAAGAATGGACAACACTTATAATGTCTATATAAGGATAAGATCAATGAAAAGCATCAACTCACAACACAGTGATAATAACAGGGGATCTCCCAGTATACTGTTCCGTAGTCCCAAATGCAAATGTTCTGGGGGATCTACTGGAATTCCGTTTCATAGTTCTAAAGTAAATATACAGAACACAGGGATCTATCAGGATACTGTGCCATAGTCCCAAACTGTAAGGCCCCGGAAAAGTTCGCTAAGTAATTTATCATTTTGTGGTGCCAAGTACGCTAATTATAAAATTTTATATGCTATTCACTTGATGGGCATCAATTAGATTTTTTAAATAATTGTATAAGTCTTATAATGCGTAATGTTGGGTGTAATGGGAGGCCTAAGTCTAAGAAAAATTGGAAAATTTCAAAATAGGCTAAAATTCCAAATGAGTTCACACAAGTCCCCACTTTGGACGAGCATATCTATATATTTATAAGGTTTTATGTGATTAAAAACCTATCAAATGAAAGGCATTCGATTCTAGTTTCTAACACTTCAAACCGTTTATCATTTGGACATTCCTACACAAAGTTATGATCAAATTACCAAATGCTGGAAAAATGTTATCCTGTGGAAGTTGTCGACCACAAAACCATTATGCAGTCCACATAATGGATTTGCGACTACAAATCTGGTGACAAACTGGATCAGTGTAGCCCAGTTCTGGGCACTGGGTTTTGCAATGTGTCTGCGGCCCAGATACCCATTTTGCGGTCCATTATGCGACCGCAAACCCGGATACGAGGGTTAATCTTCCTATTTTCATGACCGGACTTAATATATAAGCTTTGGGGTTTCATTTGGGGCGATATTTTGATGATTTTAGAGAGAGTTAAGAGAATTTTAGAGAGAGTTAAGAGAATTTTAGAGAGAAAATAAGAGATCCTAACATCCTAACCATTCAATATTCAAGGATCAAGGAAACCAATCACAAGATCTTCATCTAAGAGGTAAGGTTCAATATATTAGACTTTAATTTCGGGTTTTGGGTATAAGATGGGATTATTCAGGTATGATTCTTGGGTGTAATTATATTATGTATACGTGCATGTGCAAATTAGGTTTGTGGGAAGATTGTTGAACATAAATAAGTAAAGATTGGGTTGGGGAATAAAGGAAATCTTGTAAAAGAGCTTCGAAATCAAGATGCACAACTAGTATTTGATAAAATGATAAGATGAGCTAAAACCATGAATACATTCCTAATTTGTGTTCAATTTTGTTATGCATCAAAGTAGATTGGGATTGCTAGGATTTCGGAACGTTGTAGTAACTTAAGGAAAGCTTAAACAAGGCATGTACGGCTAAAACCCCCCTTTTCTTAGAAATTAAGCTCCCATGGTGTCCCCACATATGCTGTAAGTCCAAAATTTTATTTTATGTAGTATTTGTTATTTGAAAGGATTTGGTGTTGCAAGAATATATGCAAAAAGTGTGTCTCAATGTGCTATTCTTGGAAAAATGGGGATATGTGAAGATTCTGGACTATATGCAAAATTGCATAGATTTCAAGTAAAGTCTAAATTGTGATTATTATGCCGAATCATGAGAATTTCTCTCTATGATTACAACTTTAATTGCTGGTGCATGTGACCATTATCTTAAATTGCAAGTTTGATGTTAAAAGTGAAAATGATGTGGAATATGAGTTATGAAATATGGCCTAGTACCAAGAATGATGTGATAATTGTGTCCCTAAGTGCCTATGAATTGATATATGTGAAATAAAGATTGAAATGAGATGATTAATGAGAAAGGAACAATGCCTTGGTAAGGCGGCCTTGCCGATCAGGCCGTGATCGGATGCCATGCCGCGCACATGGTGGTATTGTGTTGATATTAAATACCGAAAAGTGAGAAAGAATTGTGATTGAGGTACATATCTCAAATGAGGCAACCTAGCCGATCGGGTCGTGATCGGGTTCCACTTAAGAAAGTGGTGGTATTGTGAATGATGATGAACACTATTAAATTCGCCAAACTAAAGCTATGGAAATGATGTGAAAGATATGTGATTCCTCTTATTCGATGATATGGTGATTGTTTATAGCTTTTGTTGAATCATTATGATTTCTTTGTTCTTGTATATTTGTTCTTTCTAATGAGATGGTTTTTAGTTATACATGCTAGTGCTATTCGATGGAACTAATGCCCCTTTTGTCAGTGGCGCTACGTCTTTAAATGAATGTAGGTGGTTCCATAGCAGGCAGTTTTGGTCACAGCTAGTGACGCATCCCCCTTTCAGCTGACTTGGTGATCCCCACATTATTTGGGGGTCCTGTACCATTGTTTATCATGTACTTTGTATTTTGAGGTATAGCCTGGGTCTAGTTGTCGGCATTTTTATATTACTCTCAGTTATATTTAGAGGCTCCGTAGACAGGTTATGGGTGGTGTAGGATATTGAAAATTTGAACTAGGTATGTTGTTATTTGGCAGAATATTTCCTTCGTATCTATAAATTTTAATAATTTGGTTAGTATGGTTGAACTGTTAATGAAAGATAAAGATAAAAATTGTCAATGTAATTCTCATAAAGTAGGATTTATGGAGTTCATCTCCTTCTTCTCATAAATTAATTTTGGGTAGAATAAAACCTAATAGTCTTGCTCAGTCAGGCTTGCTTAGTTGAGTGCCAGTCGCGGCCCTCCGTTTTGGGGCGTGGCAAATTTGGTATTAGAGATTAAGGGTTTAAAGTGTCCTATAATGTCTCAGATCCCTGTCTAGTAGAGTCCTTCTTATCGGTGTGTTGTCGACCATATCTATAAGTTGGAGGCTATTCAGACATTTAGGAATTTCACCCTTCTTTGATACTCCAGATCGTGCAGTAGAGCTCAAGATAGGGAGCTAATTTCCTCGCTATGTCTTATTCTCAAGATGAGTAATCTTGATACCATAATCCATAAGTTTGAAGCAGTAAGGAGGGAATGACCCCACCATTGAATCTAAGGGAGATTGCCTAAGAGTTTGTTGGGAGAATGTATTGAGCCATGGAGGGATTGGTAGAACTTGTTGCTAAGGGGAGTACCCTTGTTCCTATTAATGTCACTGCACCACCAGATAATGTAGTATATTAGTATTTTTCCAACGTGCGTTAGGGATGTGGAGTCGAGGGGCATCGATTAAGTTATTGCCCTATCAACCTAAAGTCACCTAGTAAGTCACTCCCTAGTACATCATTATGAATAACACAAAAATTTTACTCATTGCATATCGGCATCCATATTGAAAAGTTCTCATAAAATGGTCTTAATAAGATGTGAGTCGCAAAAACATGTGTGTACCTACTCCTTGAAGGAGATGTATTGTTTGTGAATCCACTCTATAAAAAATTCTCTTATTTACACCCTCTTGTGGAATTTAAGTTCTATAAATACGTCCTTTAATGGAGTTATAACTCTAGGATTAATACTTCCCACTTTCTTTCTTAAATTCTCAACAAGGGACTATATCCGATGAATTTGTGTCACGACCCTAGTTCGCCCTCCGTGAACTGTCGTGATGGTACCTAGTCTCTAGGAAAGCCTAACAATGCGGAACAAAATTAAAACTTGCGGAATAAATATTTAAAATTCCAAAATAACCGAAATAAACGGTATATAAAAAAATGCCGCTCGGCAAACACAATACTTAATTTCGCAAAATCAAAACATACTCCCAAAACCCGGAAACCCATGAATCACAAGCTATGACAGAGAAATACTACATAGCACTAAACAACATCAAAACACCTATTTTTCATCAGATTCAACCTTAAGAATTTCAAAACTCTAAAAACATACTTGCGATCAAAAAGTCTATCAAACCTTGTCTGAATGACCTGAAATTTTGCACACACGTCACATCAAACACTACGAAGCTACTCAACTTCCAGAATTCCCTTTCGACCCTCGGATCAAAATCTCCCTATCGGACCGAAAACTTCAAAAATTCAACTTTCAACATTTCCAGCCTAAATTAGCTACGGTTCTTGAAAACAGATTCCGATCACTCTCCTAACACCGAAATCACCTAATGGAGCTAAGGAAACCATCGTATTTCCATTCTGAGGTTGTCTTCACACTGTTCCGACTATCTTCAACTTTCTAACGCTAAAGCTCTCATTTAGGGACTAAGTGACCCAAAACTCTCCGAAACTCAAAACCGAAGATCCCGACAAATCAAATTAGCAGAAATAAACTTGGGGAAAGCAGTTAATAGGGGATCGGGGCATTAATTCTTAAGAAGAGAGGCCGGGTCATCACATCCTCCTACACGTAAACATTCGTTCATCCTAGAACGAGCATAGAGACCTACCTGAAGTGAAGCTGCTCATGGCCCAAACTGTTGGGCGGTGTGCTAAAGCTCAAAACGACCGATCGGGTCGTTACATCCTCCCCAACTTAAACATACGTTCCTCCTCGGACATGCTAGGGACTGTGTTGGGGTGGTCCGAAACCACTATTTAGCACCTTGAGCACCTACCCATGCCACCACAACTCAGCCGGGTACCCTAACTTGATCAATCTAAAGATATCCTTTTTCACTTAAGCAAATAAGCTTTGGAGCCCAATTCCTACATCCAAAATTCCCTACCAGGCCTGTTCCAACATACGCTCACCTTATCAACAACTACCCGCAGCACCAAAACATGACCGCATACCTTAGATGAATTCACACTTTGCACCGCTTTACTCACAAGACCACAATAACATCCTCTGATCAATTTAGACGAAATTCCACAAATTTGATGCTCCCCTTGCACCTCGTGACCCACATAGGTCTTCCTTTAACTCTTATGATACCGCCAAAACGGAAGGGTGTATAGAAATTCATATCCAACTACAAAATCTTTAAATCATTGAGTCTATACTCCTGATAAGAACTATCAGCTCATTCTAAACCAAATAAAGGTATTAGCTCCTTAATATACTTCATATAATCAGATTGCACTGATCCTAAATCCACCGATCTCCTCTCACCTAGTACGAACTACTCAGGCAATAAGCCATCCCGGACATGATCAAAAGTCTCATATGATGCCACAACATGCTAATATGCTATGAACTCGAACGCACCCAAAGGAAGATGAACTGTAGAAGGAACTACTCAACTCACGCACTAATATGACTTTCCATAGAAAATGGGAAGCAAAGATGGACTCTATATCACATTGTTGCCGCGTGCAACCCGATCCAAATAACATACCCATGGCGCCGTTCCACCCGATCCACACATAGAATTCACATAATGAGATATACATCGAGCTAAACTGCTCATTATAATAAAATTCCGAATATCGATCATAAGCACGATAAGTGCATAGTACCATCCCTGAGGAGACATATAGTGCCATAGGCTGCAAAACTCAAACACAACTAAGGTGCGATATATGATCTGAATCTAGAGAGCCATCCCACTCATATAACATCATCTCTACGCGAAACCTCAACACATAAGAAATTCGTCAAGCCATCTCAGAACTCATACGGTGCAACATATCATTAGATGAAATAGCTGACGATGAAATAGTACCCTGAATGTTTGTCCAAAGGAGAGAATTACTAAAATGATCACAACTAGCTTGATATAAAGCCTATATTCACATTTAGATCTATCCATAAACCTCAAGCTGATTCTGACCACATTGAACTAAGCTAATAACCTTTCGAAGGTAGATAATAACTATCATCTCTCTCATAATACATAAAAACAACCATTATAACTTGGGCAATCCTCCATGGTCCACAACCCAATAAGTCGAGTGCCCTCCAAGCATAAATTCTCAATTCAATGATATCACCACTGTCTTCCTACTTGGTTTAAATCTTCAATCAATCAAGTGACTACATTCCTTACTTATAAAATCTTCCAGTGGGGCACGCTCCCACGACCCTCGTTAACAGACAATAAATATGCGTATCCATACCACCAGCCGCTCTAACACTGAGAAAGCGTTCAAGAATCCATAACCAACATACAAGGCCCCTTTTTTTCTTTTTTCAAAACACCAAACTCAGGTGATGCCGAAGACGATGCCCACTTACTTTAAACATCGAAACTCCTTTATTGCTCATCCGAGCTCACGACATCCTCGTCAACACCGAACTGCAACCTTGATCCTCACTTCAAATTCCATACCACACACTGCACCAACATGCCTATATATGATATAACACGATTTTTTTAATCATAACTCCGTAACCACTTAGTAGATTAAAACATTATCATATAAAACTTGTCACTTAACTCACTTCAAGAGAACCATAACAACACACAGGTAAATTCTCATAATCGTAGAATATGCAAATCTCTAGGTAGTGGTCCAAGCCATCATAGTCCTTCCGGGATATGCCTATTCCTGATACGCCATAACAGTGGAATACTGATGAATAACATCAACCACGGTGGTCAAAAAGCCTCACACATGTCGTCGCAAATCACTTGCATAACTTGATCACGTTGAAGGAACTGATCACTACCACCAATATACCAATTCAACTATGGCTAACTCATCTATCTTCTTCCAAATTAATTCTTTATTGCCTTAGAAATAATAATAACTCCATTCAACACATAACCCACTCCACCTGCACTCATCCTGAGTGACCTTGAATAACGAGACCATATTGTCTCAAACCCCACAAACCAATTCATACCTTCCAAATGCTATATTGCGAGTCAAATCATCATACAACATTCTAGGAACCCCCTTAAAAGCTGCTACCAAGCATGATTCTTAGATGTACCTATAGGCTCGGAATAATTAGGCACCATGCTTTACCTTTTTTAATTCACTGGGACTGTTGTTGAGAGCCACCCACTCTGACTTGGCCCCGAATATAATCAACTCCACGATTATTCTAGCACATGCTTACCCCCTCGACGAAGCACCCCAAGTCTGAGCACGAGCCAATAAGGCCAATCATAGCATACCTTAAACAATTCCTTTGCTAAAATTTACACCTTACGCTCTTTTTCGTGGATGAAATAACTTACCAATACGCTGATAACCCGAAACTTCACAAAAAGAGGATCATACAATAGAATTGTAGGCGGTGGGACTCTCCCACTTAGCTTGAGGCTACTATTACACAACTCTGAATCTCACCAAGATTCCATATCTCTTATTGATGTATCCATGCGCAATTGACAGCAAAAATTCTCGGAATCTTCCTGTAAAACCCCTTTATATACTTCGAATCATCAACCACATTCGCACGACCAATCTCTTTGCGGCACAAGTCAAATCACTCTTCATGGACACCGATTAAATATGCGACAACATCTTTCCAATTCAAAGTTAGGTAGTATCCTTCCTCATTTCAAGCGGCTCATTTTTGTTATATCGAATCTTTTGCTGCATAATACTTCAAATTAATCCGTAGACCCCAATCGTCAGTCACAAAAATTCCCAAGTCGTTCCAAACTCTCTTTAATGTGCGTAGTCATCCTTGCACAAACCCCATATGCAAATCCACCACTCACCCACTTTGGCGGAACTCACCCCCCTAATCGACCACTCGACCTTTGCTTCTTATACCTGGCCTTCTAGAAATTTTAACCACCGCCTGACACTCCCCATATGTCATTCCTCATCCTTTTCTACTCAGTCGTTGCCTTAATAAAATCTATTTTCGTAGCACTTGCACCCACAAATCGCTACTAAATTTAAACATTCCGGGAGATCATCTTTCTCGAGCCGTCGATAGTAGAAACACCGATTCAGTCCTGAACCACCTACCCCGCGATACCCAACAGTCATTTCTCCAATATTATTTCACAATATCCTGCCCCAAGGGTGCATTGCCGAAGACCATAACACCGATGAACTTAACACATACAATTGAGGACGATGACACTACATCGCAGATAAAAATCCCACCACGCTCGAAATTACCAAGTTGCGTTACTCCATCACCCAAAATCTGGACGTTTATAGGTCAATTTCTCTTTCCTCCGACGGAAGTGAAATATCATATCTCTGAATTGTGCACTGAGTAGATTTCCTTGCAATTTATTCACCGCCCCAGCATATAGGCAAGTTTCCTACCATCTAGTCAATACTGTGCAATAACCAGTCGCGAGCATCGTAGCAACATGTGCATGGCCTCCAAGCTCTTAGGAGCACAACTATCGAGCCAAAATGGTAGAAAAAATCCTTCCACAAGGCGACGACAATAGCTCATCCAACTATACCGGCAGAAACATCTCGCACCACATCTGCAGTACTATTACAATTCTTCAATTCTCAATTTGTAACAAGCGGTTCACACCATGTAAGATTGAGTAGGAAGCAAACAATGGCATAAGCTTCAAGGAATCAAGTCACACGATGAGGAAATCAAGAAGTGGAATTTTTCTAATGGTTACATAGCCTCTCATAGATAAGCACAGACGTCTCTGTACCGATCAACGAGCCTCTAATAAACCAGCTTGTAATCTAGGACTCCTATAAACCTAGAGCTCTAATACCAACTTGTCATGACCCTAGTTCGCCCTCCGTGAACTATCGTGTGGCACCTAGTCTCTACTACTAGGTAAGCCTAACAATGCGGAACAAAAATAAAACTTGCGGAAGAAATATTTAAAATTAAAAAATAACTGAAATAAATGATATATATAAAAAAAATTACCGCTCGGCATACACAATACTTAATTTACCAAAATCAAAACATAATCCAAAAACAAGAAAACCCATGAATCACAAGCTAAGACAGAGAAATACTACATAGCTCTAAAGAACATCAAAACACCTATTTTTCATCGAACTCAACCTTAAGAATTTCAAAACTCTAAAAACACACTTTGTATTAAAATGTCTATCAAACCTCGTCCGAATGACCTAAAATTTTGCAAACACATCACATTAAACACTAAGAAGCTACTCCAACTTCCAAAATTCCATTCCGACACTCAGTTAAAAATCTCACTATCGGATCGGAAACTTAAAAAATTCAACTTTCGGCATTTCAACCCTAAATTAGCTACGGACCTCAAAAATACATTCCGATCACTCTTCTAACCCCGAAATCACCTAACGGAGTTAGCAGAACCATCAATTTCCATTCTGAGGTTGTCTTCACACTATTCCAACTATGGTCAACTTTCCAACATTTAAGCTCTCATTTAAGGACTGTGTCCCCAAACTTTTCGAAACTCAAAATGGAACATCCTGGCAAATCAAATTAGCAGAAATAAACTTGGGGAAGCAGTCAATAGGGGATCAAGGCATTAATTCTTAAGACGATCGGCCGGGTCGTCACATCCTCCTACACTTAAACATTCGTTCGTCCTCGAACGAGTATAGAGACATACCTGAAGTGAAGCTGCTCGTGGCCCCAAACTGCTGAGCGACGTGCTAGAGCTCAAAATGACTGGTCGGGTCGTTACAATTTGTAACAAAATTCTTTTATTTAAATAGACAACATCTCCTCATTTGTGCCTATGCATGCACCATCGTAAATTTTACCTACATGGTGTTAAGTTCCATGTAAAGCATCCAGCGTTGCGATCCTTCTCAAGACACTCGTTTATTCACTTGTGTATATTGCTTATATGGTTTGAACAGTCACTCTACTCTCTTGCGAGTACCATCATAAAAGTTTCTCAGTGTCTAGTAACATAAAAGCATACCTTAACATCGATCACATAAGTGCATGTCAATCGAAAAGGTCACCGTGTGCATAAAGTATCTCTGAAAAATGAGAGCTCATATCCCTATCATAGTAAGATCTTGTGTAGCATCTTAGCATAAAGTTTGTGTCCACTTGGGACATCCCGCAGTAAGTAGCTCACTTTTTTCTAGTATTGTGTTTTCGCATGGCGTGGTCGTGTATTGCATTTGGGAGTTAATATAACATAAGGATGTCCGGCTCGCAACAAATGTTTATTTTCTCTTTACACCTCCACAACACGTGTTAATTGTGTTCCTTTGTTGTGTTAGTTTCCCAAAACTTGTTGGATAACCATGAGAGAACATGCACTTCTATGTGGAAGTATAACACTTCCTTTCTTATAAGGACCCTCAAAAGGCTCTCCGTCAAGACCAAATTACCTTTGGGGGCTATCATAGCACAATGCCTGCTTCTCATATTTTCCTGTTATTCATTAGAATTTGGGTATTTCTGTGATGACCCAAAGGGGTCATCACCTGTATTCCTACACATTCCATACTTTTGAGGTCGTGAGAACCTCACTTGGGGTTGCCTCGATTTGTCTGCACAGTCCGTGCGCGTAGCCGAAAAGTTTAAATATGAATATTTTGAGAAAAATAATAAATCTTGGCATTTAAACTGATTAAGTCTGACTTTGGTTAATGTTTTGAGCAAATGGACCCGGACTCATGATTCAAAGGTCCCAGAGGGTCTGTAGGAAAATATGGGATTTGGGTGTATGCCCGGAATCAAATTTTGAGGTCCCAAGTTCGAGAAATGAATTTTTTTTATGTGAAATTATTTTCAAAAAATAATTGAGGAATTGGAAAGTGAAATTTGATTAAAAGACTGTGGTATCGGGCTCGTATTTTTTTGTTTCTGATCCTTAGTACGAGTCTCACATATGGTTTAAGCAATTGCTGTAAGGTTTGGTTGAAATTGGACGTCGTTTGAAGTGTTTTGAACTTGAAATTCTAAATTTGATGTTTTATGCAAATGAGAAGGAAATCATGGGTATTAAGGCCTAATTTGATGATTAATGATGTTGTTTGGGCGATTTGATCGCACAGATGAGTCCGTTGTATGTCTTTGAGTTTATCTCTGTTTTCGGTTTGGAGCCCCGAGGGCTCGAGTGAGTTTTGAGTAGGTCCTGGGAGGTCTTAGGCATAGAAATAACAGATAGTTGCAGGTTCAGGTATTGCAAGCCCCCAGTGCCCGCTGCCGACTCCGCGTGGTCCGCGCTGGAAGCCGGACGACCACGGTGCATTTTTGCACGATCCGTGCGGCTAGTTTCAGAAGGCCAGTGGTCCTAGGTCGACCAGCGCAGCCGCGTGCCATATCAGTGCAGTCCGCACTACGAGATTCAAATAATGGTATTTGGTCCATTCCTCCGGTGCGGTCGTGCTCCAAATCAGTACTGTCTGCGGTGGGTGGGTTAAGAGAGGGTGACATTTCTAGCTCCTCAGCGCGGCCGCGGTTCATTTTAGCACGGTCCATGCCGCGGCCGTGCTGAGCATTCACAAGGGTATAAAAGGTTGGGATTTTCAGTCATTTCTCACCTTTTCAAAACCCAAAATATAAGAGGCAATTTTCCAAACAACTCTTCTTCTCCAAAACGATTGGTAAGTGATTTCTAACTCATTTTCTTTACTCCTTAACATCTTTCAACATAATTTCAACTTCAAAACAAAGATCTTAACGGTGAAATTTGGTTATTTAGGGTAGAATCTAGGTTTTCTAATATTGTGGGTTTTGGACCTCAATTCGAGGTCTAATTCAAAAATAACTTATGTATTTGAGTTTATGGGCGAATGGGTAATCAGGTTTTAGTTCAAACCTCAGGTTTTGACCATGTGGGCCCGGGGGCATTTTTGACCTTTTGGAGTAAATTGATGAAAAATCTATAATTAATCATTGGGTTTGAATTGTTTAACACATATTGATAACGCGAAGTCCTTATTTCATAGATTTGGTTGAGTTGGAGCCAAATTCGAGAGGGGAAGCAGTCGTTGTGGATTAATTTAGCCGTAGAAGTTGAGGTAAGTGTTTGGTCTAACTTTGGCTTGAGGTAATAGGAGTAGAGTCTTGTTTGCTAATTGCTAAGTGTCGAGTACGGTGTATAGGCATGGTGACGAGTATCTATACACCGGTGTCTAGCATGACAGTGGGTGCTTATATTGTGTTAATTCTTATCTTGTTGTGATTCTTCAATGCTTAATTGATGATTTATATACAATTAAAGAGTATGAGAAGGAAATTATGAATTGTAAACTCTTTGGAGAGTTGGCTCGAGTGATAAAGTCAATTATAGAGTAAGAAATGAAAGGAAAAGAAAGAGATGTGGTTATTCACTTGCCGGGCTGATTTCGTATATTGATCTTCTCCCTTGCCGGGATGTGAAAGTTCTTGTTGTTGTTCCCTTGCTGGGATTTAACTATTTACTTGTATTTTCCCTTGCCGAGATTTTTATTATTGTTTGACTATCCCCTCGCCCCATTGGTTGTGATTGTTGCTTGGGTGAGGAAGAGTAATAAAGCATGAAGGTTGATGTCGTGCATGATTTGTGTTGATAATATGCTAATGCACGAAAGAACATTCCATGACATGAAATGATTACTAATGCACGAAGGATCATTCCATGCCATGAAATGATTACTAATGCATGAAGGAACATTCCGTGCCATGAAAGGATTACTAATTCATGAAGGAACATTCTGTGCCATGAAATGATTACTAATGCACGAAGGATCATTCCGTGCCATGATATGAGTGTTTATGAGAGGAAAAGTACGGAGGGTGATGCTTTATATGATTGTTTTTGTGAGAACGAGAGTAGAAGCACAAAGGATGGTGCTATGCAATTTGTTGGTTTTTCCTATTTTTGTGGATATTGTAGTGGTACAGTTTCGTTCATTATTATTTGATTTTAGATCTGAACTGTTATAGCCCCATAGCATGCTCCCCTCCCTCTTGACTGGTTAATTCCTGCATTTTTTTCTATTACATATATATATTAAACTGCACAGGTTTGTTTGGTAGTCCGGTCTAGCCTCTTCACTACTTCGCCGGGGTTAGCCAGGCACTTACCAGCACATGGTATCGGTTATGCTGATACTACACTCTGTACATACAGATCACGGAGCTAGAGCAGCTTTTGGGCAGCAGTTGTAGATTTGAGAGCTGACTTCAATCCAGAGACACCGAGGTAGCCTTGCCGACGCCTGCAAGCCCGGAGTCTATTCTATCTTTACTTTAGTTTGTTATCCCTTGTACCAGAACAAATAGAATTATGTTTTTATTCAGACACTATATTTAGCATTTGCTAGCTGTTCGTGAGTTTGTGACTCAAGTTCATAGGTAGAGTTGTATTGGATTTCGGCATTGCTTCAGTTTATCTATATATATCAGACATCCGTTTTTCTATTACATGTTTCGTTGTCTTTAAAAGAATGTTGATGTTTGCTAAAGGAGGTAACAAATAATTGGCTTGCCTTGCTCCTAATAGTAGGCTCTATCATGACTCCCGAGGGTGGGAAATTCGGGTCGTGATAAGTTGGTATCAGAGCACTAGGTTGCGTAGGTCTCAGAACTCATGGATAAACTAGGTAGAGTTTGAGGGAACGGTACAGAGACGTCTGTAATTATCCCCCAGAGGCTGCAGAGTTAGGAAAATTTCACTTTTATTCTTCCTTGTCGTGCAAATCTATTTCTCAAATACTGATTGCCTTTCTACACTGTTCTTTTGCAGATTGCGAGAACACATGCTTCCTCTTCTGCTGTTCAACAGCCTGAGCCCCCAGCAGCAGCTCCTATTAGGGGAAGAGGGTAAGGCTGAGGCCGTGCCAGTGGCCGAAGTAGGGCCAGAGATCAGTCCCGAGCAGCAGCCCAAGAGGTGGAGCCTCGTGTGGATCATGACGAGGAGGTTCCAGCCCCAGCAGCTTCGGTGAGCCCAATTCAAGTCCCAGAGGGGTTCATAGCCACCCCAGTTCTTCAGCACGCTTAGGTCAGATTAGTAGGACTTATGGAGAGCGTCACTCAAGCGGGTTTGCTTCAAGTAGAACCAACCACTTCCCAGGCTGGAAAAGGAGTTCAGACTCTCGCCACACGTACTCCAGAGTAGGTAGCTCCCCAAGCTCAGGTTCCAGTTATTCAGCCAGCTGTGGCAGTTCCGCCGGTTATTGTGACTCGAACCCGCAATGGAGCAACTATGTCCGCAGATACTTTGTGGATGTTGGATAACTTTACCAAGATCTTCACCACCATATTCAGCAGTGTTTCTTCATAGGACCCCCAGAATTTCTTATATAGTTGCCATGAGGTTCGTCGGACTATGGGTATTGTGGACACCAATAGGGTCGACTTTGCCACCTTTCGCCTTTCTGGATCCGCCAAGACTTGGTGTAGGGACTATTGTTTAACCAGACCAGTAGGGTGACCATCTATGACATGGGACCAATTTGCAGGGTTATTTTTGCAGAAGTTTCTCCCAGTTACTCAGCGAGAGGCTCTTCGCGACAGTTCGAGCGCCTCCAGTAGGGCTCTATGACAGTCACACAGTACGAGACCTGGTTCATTGATCTAGCTTGCCATGATATTGTTATACTCCCCACTGAGAGAGAGTGAGTGCAGAGGTTTATTGATGGTTTGATTCAGCCGATTCATCTCCGAATAGCTGTGGGAGCCAGGAGTGAGATCAATTTTAAGGAGGTGGCCGGCCAACCGAGTTGAGATGGATCTATCACATGGGGTGGTCATGGATCGGATAAGACGCCCCATCATTCAGGCAGATTCAGTGGTACCTCATCTGGAGGTAGAGATTCTTATGGTAGAGGCCATCCTTGTAAGCCCTTCCAGTCAGATCTCCAGCTCTCTCATGGTACTTCAGGTGGTAATGGTTCTCAGCTGCAGTATTCTGATCAGCAGTCTTTCAGTGCACCACCACCTCCTATCAGTGCACCACTACTTTAGAGTTTTCGGGGAGGACATACAGGTCTATAAGATCAGCAGTCTCAGCAGCTGAGGGCTTATTACGGTTGTGGTGACGCGAGTCACATTTTCAGATTTTTCTCTTGAGCTTCGGGTAGTTCCTAGCATCAGGGTCCTTACCCCATGATTCAGGCACCAGGTGTTCCACAGCCTGCCCAGCCAGCTAGAGGCGGGGGTAGAGGTCATAGAGGTGGAGATTGAGATCATAGAGGTGGAGCTCGGACCGCCAGAGGTAGAGACCAGCTAGCAGCCGATCGTCCATAGAGGTGATTCAGGGAGGAGGGGCCCAGCCCCGGTGTTATGCTTTTCCAGCCAGGCTAGAGGCTGAGTCTTCAAATGCAGTTATTATAGGTACTATTTTGGTCTGTGATAGAGATGCCTCAGTGCTATTTGAGCCTGGGTCTACGCATTCGTATGTGTCGTCCTATTTTGCACCGTACTTGATCATGCCTAGTGATGCTTTGAGTGTTACTGTTTATGTATGTACACTAGTGTGGGATTCTATAGTGGTTGATTGAGTTCATCATTCCTGTGTGGTAGCATTTGGGGTTCTTGAGACCCATGTTTATTTATTGCTCTTGGACATGGTGGATTTTGACGTTATATTAGGGATGGATTGGTTGTCCCCGTATCATGCTATCTTGGACTGCCATGCTAAGACCGTGACCTTGGCTTTACCAGATTTACCCCGACTACAGTGGAGAGGGACAATGTTCATACCACCCGCAGTGTTTTTTCATATATGAAGGCTCGACGCAAGGTCGATAAGGGGTGTTTAACTTATCTGGCGTATGTTCGCGATTCCATCGCAGAGGTCCTTTCTATTAATTTTGTTCCTATTGCTCAAGAGTTTCTCGAGTTTTTCCGCTCAGACATGTCGGGCATGCCGCCCGATAGAGACGTTGACTTTGTATTGATCTGGCTCCGGGAACTCAACACATTTCCATTCTGCCATATCGCATGGCCCCACCGGAGCTGAAGGAGCTAAAGGACCAATTGCAGGAACTGTTAGATAAGGGTTTCATTAGACCTAGTGTTTCACCTTGGGCACGCCAGTGTTATTCATCAAGAAAAAGGATGGGTCAATGCGGATGTGTATAGATTACCGGTAATTGAACAAGGTAACGATTAAGAATATTTATCCACTGTCGAGGATTGATGATTTGTTTGACTAGCTTTAGGGTGTGTGGGTGTTCTCCAAGATTGACTTGAGATCTTGCTACCACCAGTTGACGATTAGGGCATCCCATGTCCCTAAGTAGCTTTCCGTACTCGGTATGGGCATTACGAGTTCTTGGTTATGTCATTTGGGTTGACCAATGCCCCAGCAGCATTCATGGAGTTGATGAACCGAATATTCAGGACATATTTGGACATGTTCATGATAGTCTTTATTGATGATATTTTGGTGTACTCCCGTAACCGGGAGGAGCATGAGCAGCACCCTAGAGTGGTTCTTAAGACTCTGAGGGATAGTCAGTTGTATGCCAAATTCTCCAAGTGTGAGTTCTGGATGAGTTTAGTAGCATTTTAGGTCACGTTGTATCAGCAGAGGGTATTTAAGTGGACCCGATGAAGATAGAGGCAGTTAAGAACTGGCCTAGACAAGCTTCAGCGACAGAGATTCCGAGTTTCTTGGGGTTAGCAGGCTACTACCATCGGCTTGTGGAGTGGTTTTAATCTATTGCAGCCTTGATGACCTGGTTGACCCAGAAAGGTGCCCAGATCAGATGGTCGAACGTGCGAGGCGAGCTTTCCGAAGCTCAAGACATCTCTGACTACGGCACTGGTATTGGTGTGGCCCATGGGATCTGGGCCTTATATTATTTATTGTGATGCTTCCCGTATTGGACTCAGCACTGTATTGATGCAGGATGGCAAGTTTATAGCTTATGATTCGAGGCAGTTGAAGATTCATGAGAAAAACTATCTAGTGCATGATTTAGAGTTGGCAGTTGTTGTCCATGCCTTGAATATTTGGAGGAACTATTTGTATGGCGTGGCATGTGAGGTGTTCACCGACCACAAGAGTCTTCAGTACTTGTTCAAGAAGAAAGAGTTAATTTTAAGGCAGACGAGGCAGTTGGAGTTATTTAAGGATTATGATGTCACTATTTTATATCATCCGTGGAAGGCCAATGTAGTGGCCGATGCTTTGCGTAGGAAGTCAGCCAGCATGTGTAGTCTTGCTAATATTCCAGTCATTCAAGGGCTGTTTGCTTTGGAAGTTCAAGCGTTAGCCAATCAGTTTGTGAGACTCGACATTTCTGAGCCCAGTCATGTGTTTGCTTGCACGGTCACTTGTTCTTCATTATTGGAGCGTATCCGTGATCGGCAATTTGATGATCCTCATTTCTGTGACCTTAGAGACATGGTGCATCATGGAGGCGGCCAGCAGGTTACCTTAGATGCGGGCGGAGTTTTGAGATTGCGGGGGCGAGTTTGCATGCCCAATGTGGATGGACTTTGAGAGTTGATCTTAGAGGAGGCCCACAGTTCCCGGAACTCTATCCATCCGGGTGTCGCAAAGATGTATCAGGACTTGCGGCAGCATTATTGGTGGCGTAGGATGAAGAAGGATATTGCTGCATATGTGGCTCGTTGTTTGAACTGTCAGCAGGTTAACTACGAGCATCAGAGGCCTGGTGGCTTATTTCAGAGGATTGAGCTTCCCGAGTGGAAGTGGGAGAGGATCACCATGGATTTTGTTACTGGACTTCCATTGACTCGGAAGAAGTTTGACGCGATATAGGTTATTATGCATAGGCTGACAAAATTAGCGCATTTCATTTCGCTGGCAGTCTTATATTCTTTTGAGAGACTCGCTGAGATCTATATTCGGGAGATTGTTTGCCTTCATGGTGTGCCCGTGTCTATCATTTCGGATCAAGGTACGCAGTTTACCTCACATTTCTGGAGAGCACTTCAGCGAGAGTTGGGCACACGGGTGTACTTGAGCACAACATTTCATCCCCAGACGGACGGTCAGTCCGAGAGGATTATTCCGATTTAGGAGGATATGCTCCGAGCGTGTGTTATTGATTTTGGAGGTTTGTGAGATTAGTTCTTGCCTTTGGTGGTGTTTTTTTATAACAATAGCCACAAGTCGAGCATCCAGATGGCTCCTTATGAGGCTTTGTATGGTAGGTGATGTCGATCTCCGGTTGGATGGTTTGAGCCAGCGGAGGATCGATTGATAGGTATAGATTTGGTTCAGGAGGCCTTAGATAAGGTCAAGATCATTTAGGAGAGGATTCATTCAGCTCAATCGAGGCAGAAGAGTTACGTGGACCGTAAGCTCCGAGATGTAGCTTTCATAGTTGGTGAACGATTATTTCTCCGAGTGTCACCTTGAAGGGCGTGATAAGGTTTGGTAAGAAGGGCAAGCTTAGCCCTAGGTTCATTGGACCATTTGAGATCCTTGATCGAGTAGGAGAAGTGGCTTATAGACTTGCATTGTCGCCTAGCTTATCTGCTGTGCATCCAGCTTTTCACGTGTCCATGCTTCGGAGGTATCACGGCGATCCAACCCACGTGTTAGATTTCAGCACTGTCCAATTGGACAAGGATTTATCTCATGAGGAGGAGTCGGTAGCTATTCTAGACTGGCAAGTTCGTCAGTTGAGATCCAAGAGTTTTCCTTCTGTTCGTGTTCAATGCAGAGGTCAACCTCTAGAGGCATCAACCTGGAAGTCCGAGTCTAATATGCTGAGCCATTATCCCCATCTTTTTCTTGACTCAAGTACTTATTTCTTTTGTCGATTCGAGGAAGAACGACTATTTTAGAGGTAGAGTATGTGACGACCCAAAGGGGTCATCACCTGTATTCCTACTAACTTCGTGCTTCTGAGGCCATGAAAACCTCACTTGGGGTTGCCTCGATTTGTGTGTTCATTCCGGGCGCGTAGCAGGAATGTTTAAATATGAAAATTTTGAGAAAAATAATAAATCTTGGCATTTAAACTGATTATGTCTGACTTCGGTAAATGGTTTGAGCAAACGGACCCGGACTTGTGATTCGACGGTCCTGGGGGGTCCGTAGGAAAATATAGGATTTGGGTGTAGTCCAGAATCAAATTCTGAGGTCCCAAGTCCGAGAAACGATTTTTTTTATGTGAAATTGTTTTCGAAAAATAATTAAGGAATTAGAAAGTGAAATTTGATTAAAAGACTATGGTATCGGGCTCGTATTTTTTGGTTCTGACACCCGGTACGAGTCTCATATATGGTTTAAGCAATTGCTGTAAAGTTTGGTTGAATTTGGACGTCGTTTGACGTGTTTTGAACTAGAAATTCTAAACTTGATGTTTTATGGAGATTAGAAGGAAATCATGGGACTTCGAGGCCTAATTTAATGATTATTGATGTTGTTTGGGAGATTTGACCACACGGATGGGTCTGTAGTTGTCATACCTCCTTTTTTAAACACTACTATACCCGCGAGGGCGTAGAGGAGTTTTTTCCAATTTAAGGACAGTCGGAACAGGATTAATTATTTAAAATTTTCAGAGTCGCCACTTGAGAATATAATGGTGTCCCAAGTCACCAGTTTAATCCCGAACCGAGGAAAGTTTGACTCTGTTACAGTCTGCGAACTAGAAATCCGGATAAGGAATTCTGTTAATCTGGGAGAAGGTGTTAGGCGCTCCCAAATTCTGTGGTTCTAGCACGGTCGCTCAACTGTTGTATTTGCTTTTATCGGATTTCAATTATATATTTCAATTATGTGCATTAATGTTCCGCTTTTCAATTTTTAAAGAATTGCAACATCGTGAAAATGCATTCCTTAACCACACCGTACTAGTACGCCTGTGGTTCTAGATACATTTCGACTTCGTTGAGAGTAGAATTTGGGTCACATAAATGTGCACCCGTACTTGAGAATGTATATTAAAATTGTGCCTAAGATATGTACG
>MU697722.1:21589-59794 GCA_026770625.1 Nicotiana glauca | reverse complement strand
GTGAATGCACTAGAACCCCTGCTAGAAGGTTCTAGTGGCATCCACATTGTTCTAATTACCCTTAAATATCTTTATTGCCCTCACTTGCTATTAGTTTCTACCTATTTACCCTTTCATTATACCCAATATACCTCTTATTGTTCGACCAATTACCCATGAACCAGGCAGTATTGCCTTTTATACCCTTACCCCTTTAGTTTAATTACAAAACACCATTTTATCCCTTCCCCTTTAACCCCTGTGTTTTCCTTTTATTTACCCAACTGACCTTTTAATTAATCAGACCCTTAAAGGTCAAAGTCAAAATTGAATTACACACATAGCCAATACTAGACAGTCTTACGAATACAGTCAATTTGAAACTAAGTAACCAATTAAACCTCTTATTCAATCACAAGTCTAAGTTGCAGAAATAGCCAACATTAGATGATCTTACAGATATAGCCAAATTAAGACTAATTACCCAATTAACCCTTTTATTTAATCAAAGTTCAGAAAAGCCAAAGTCAAAATTGCATTGCCAAGATAGCCAACATTAGACAGTCCTACAGATATAGTCACATTAAGATTAAAAACTCAATTAACAAGATTCAATGGAACAAATTGATAATAGGTTGAATCCAATAAATAGAACACTTAATCATTAATTTCGACCTATCAAGTAAGAACCCTAAGTGTGGCTATAAAGCATGCGATTTAACTAAAGACCTTATCAGAAAAGCAAACTATAACCATGCAATTCCAAGGTAAAAGAAGATCAGAAAGTTACACAGTTACAGTCATAATTTTCATAACTAAGCACAAACAAAAGATGACTAAGCATGTAATAGACTCATATCATACTCAGGAAGGCTAGAAACATACAAAAAATAGAGAAAAATCAGAAAGAGACATGCACAGTAGAAAAGTTAGGGGTTCGGGGTACTTAGCTTTTTTTTCATTCTTGTTTCTATCTTTTCTTTCTTTCTTTCTTCTATTTTCTTTTTCTTCATTTTTCTTTTCTTTTCTTGATTTTCCAGTATCAGAAATCCATAAACCCTTTCTTGGCTTTTTGAACCTCAAACAGACTCCTCGAGTCTTTTTTAAGAGAAACTCTTAGAAGAGGGTTAGGGGTTTGATGGGGTGGTTTTGGGGTTAGGAGTGTTCGTTGGAGTGAAGTTCCGGCGATACACTTTTCAATATTCGAGAAGTTTGGGGCTTATTCGAGAAAAACTAACTAGGTGGGGTTGAAGAAGACGATGAGACGGTCATATAGTGTTAATGGCAAACACTGGTTCATAAGTGGTGGTCGCCGGATTAGGGTTCCGGCGACACCTTTTGGATTATTCGAGAAGTTCTGGTTGGTTTTGAAGAAAACCAGTTATGGTGGGTGAAAGAGGGGACGGAGGAGGTCATGGGGTGTTCGTGGTGGTTCGATCAGAACTGGTAGTGTTCCCCGCCGGTAGGTTTCCGGCGGGTAGTTGAGAGGAACCTAGGGCGGCTAGGGTTTATGCTTTTAGAGACGAAATGTGTATAATGATGTGTATGTATTATGTTTTGTATATTTAAAAGCCTCGGATGATCTGGAACCGTTGGATTAAATGTACCAACGGTCCAAATGCAATTACCCCCAAAACGACATCGTGTGAATTAATAAAGCTCTCATCCTCAACCGTTAGATGAATCAAATGAACGGTCTCGATTGTTTCATATGAACGACGTCGTTTCATTTATTAGACGACCGCTATTCCTGGGCCGTTTGATCACATTTTCAACGGTCCAGATTCAGCCTCATAGGACGGTGTCGTTTGGTTTTAAAAATGACCGGTCATTTTAATTTGGGCCATGTCCGTGTATTGTATCAATTGGGCCAATGAAATATATTATTTGGCCCAATTTCTTTGTATATTGCATTTTTGTATTTATTCATTGTATTTTCTTAGTATTTTTCGTATTATATATTTTTTGTATTATTATTATTTTTTTTTTATTTTTTTTTGTATTACTCCTGTATTTATTATTCCTTGTATTTTCTTTGTATTTTTTCTTTTAATTTTTTGATTTTTTCTAAAATTAAAGAGTAATTAATTTCTATTTTTGGTATTTTCTAATTGATACAAAAATGGTGTTTTGTTTTGATTTTCTTTGCTTTATTTTCCAAAAATAAAAACAAATCATGGTATTTCCACACAATTATCAATAAATTTCCACACAAAAATCTTTTTTGCATATATTTTTGGAATAAGTTGCTTGGGGCAAAAATTACGTGCTCACAGTAGTATCTTTTTGAGTTTATATGTATGTTCGGTTTGGAGCCCCGAGGGATCGGGTGACTTTTAAGTAGGTCCCAGGATTTCTTAGGCTTAGAAATAGCAAATGATTGCAGGTTCAGGGATTGCAGGCCCCCAGCGCGCCCGCGGCTGACTCCGCGCGGTTTAAATTGGAAGTCGTACCGCCGCGGTGCATTTCTGCGCGATCCGTGAGGCTAGGTTCAGAGGGCCAGTGGTCCTAGGTCGACCAGCGTGCCCGCGTGCCATATCGCGTGGTCCACGCTAGGAGATTCAGAGAATGGGATTTGCTCTATTCCTCCGGCACGACCGCTCTCCAAACCAGTGTGGTCCGCGCTGGGTGGGTTCAGAGAGGGTGACATATCTAGATCCTCAGCTCGGCCGCGCTGCATTTTTGCGCGGTCCGCGCTACGCCTTCAGGAGGGTATAAAAGGTCGGAATTTTCAGTCATTTCTAGCTTTTTCAAAACCCAAAACATAATAGGCGATTTTCCAAACGATTCTTCATCTCCAAAACGATTGGTAAGTGATTTCTAGCTCATTTTCTTTATTCCTTAACATCTTCGAACATTATTTCAACTTCAAAACAAAGATCTTAATGGTGAAATTTTGTTATTTAGGGTAGAACCTAGGTTTTCTAAAATTGGGGGTTTTGGACCTCAATTCGAGGTCTGATTCAAAAATAACTTATGTATTTGAGTTTATGGGCGAATGGGTAATCGGGTTTAGTTCAAACCTCAGGTTTTGACCATGTGGGCCCGGGGGCATTTTTGACCTTTTGGAGTAAATTGATGAAAAAGCTATAATTAATCATTGGGTTTGAATTGTTTAGCACATATTGATAACGTGATGTCCTTATTTCATAGATTTGGTTGAGTTGGAGCCAAATTCGAGAGGGGAAGCAGTCGTTGTGGATTAATTTAGCCGTAGAAGTTGAGGTAAGTGTTTGGTCTAACTTTGGCTTGAGGTAATAGGAGTAGAGTCTTGTTTGCTAATTGCTAAGTGTCGAGTACGGTGTATAGTCATGGTGACGAGTATCTATACACCGGTGTCTAGCATGACCGTGAGTCCTTATATTGTGTTAATTCTTATCTTGTTGTGATTCTTCAATGCTTAATTGATGATTTCTATACAATGAAAGAGTACGAGAAGGAAATTATGAGTTGTAAACTCTTTGTAGAGTTGGCTCGAGTGATAAAGACAATTATAGAGTAAGAAATGAAAGGAAAAGAAAGAGATGTGGTTATTCACTTGCCGGGCTGATTTCGTATATTGATCTTCTCCCTTGTCGGGATGTGAAAGTTCTTGTTGTTGTTCCCTTGCTGGGATTTAACTATTTACTTGTATTTCCCCTTGCCGAGATTTTTATTATTGTTTGACTATCCCCTCGCCCCATTGGTTGTGATTGTTGCTTGGGTGAGGAAGAGTGATAAAGCATGAAGGTTGATGACGTGCACGATTTGTGTTGATAATATGCTAATGCACGAAAGAACATTCCATGACATGAAATGATTACTAATGCACGCAGGATCATTCCATGCCATAAAATGATTACTAATGCATGAAGGAACATTCCGTGCCATGAAATTATTACTAATGCACGAAGGATCATTTTGTGCCATGATATGAGTTTTTATGAGAGGAAAAGCACGAAGGGTGATGCTTTATATAATTGTTTTTGTGAGAACGAGAGTAGAAGCACGAAGGATGGTGTCGTGCAGTTTGTTGATTTTTCATATTTTTGTGGATATTGTAGTGGTACAATTTCGTTCATTATTATTTGATTTTAGATATGAACTGTTATAGCCCCATAACATGCTCCCCTCCCTCTTGACTGGTTAATTCCTTCATTTTTTTCTATTACATATATATATTGAACTGCACAGGTTTGTTTGGTAGTCCGGTCTAGCCTCATCACTACTTCGCCGGGGTTAGCCAGGTACTTACCAGCACATGGTATCGGTTATGCTGATACTACTCTCTGTACATCTTTTTGCACAGATCACGGAGCCAGAGCAGCTTTTGGGCAGCAGTTGTAGATTTAGGAGCTGACTTCAATCCAGAGACACCGAGGTAGCCTTGTCGACGCCTGCAAGCCCGGAGTCTATTCTATCTTTACTTTAGTTTGGTATCCCTTGTAGCAGAACA
Organism: Nicotiana glauca; assembly: GCA_026770625.1. Taxonomy (NCBI): domain Eukaryota; kingdom Viridiplantae; phylum Streptophyta; class Magnoliopsida; order Solanales; family Solanaceae; genus Nicotiana; species Nicotiana glauca. Next base: position 55,380 of record MU697722.1, on the reverse strand, counting down.
AATAGAATTATGTCTTTATTCAGACACTGTATTTAGCATTCGCTAGATGTTCGTGAGTTTGTGACTCAAGTTCATAGGTAGAGTTGTATTGGATTTCGGCATTGCTTCAGTTTATCTATATATATCAGACATCCGTTTTTCTATTACATGTTTCATTGTCTTTAAAAGAATGTTGATGTTTGCTAAAGGAGGTAACAAATAATTGGCTTGCCTTGCTCCTAATAGTAGTCTCCATCATGACTCCCGAGGGTGGGAAATTCGGATCGTGATAAGTTGGTATCAGAGCACTAGGTTGCGTAGGTCTCACAACTCATGGATAAACTAGGTATAGTCTGAGGGAACGGTACGAAAACGTTTGTAATTATCCCCCAGAGGCTACAGAGTTAGGAAAATTTCACTTTTATTCTTTCTTGTCGTGCAAATCTATTTCTCAAATACTGATTGCCTTTCCACACTGTTCTTTTGCAGATTGACTTTCCACATGGTTCCTCTTCTGCTGGTCAACAGCCTGAGCCCCCAGCAGCAGCTCCTATTAGGGGCAGAGGGTAAGCCAGGGGGCCGAAGTAGAGCCAGAGATTAGTCCCGAGCAGCAGCCCAAGAGGTGGAGCCTCGTGTTGATCATGACGAGGAGGTTCCAGTCCCAGCAGCTTCGGTGAGCCCAATTCAGGTCCCAGAGGGGTTCATAGCCACCCCAGTTCTTCAGCACGCTTAGGTTAGATTAGTAGGACTTATGGAGAGCGTCACTCAAGCGGGTTTGCTTCCAGTAGCACCAGCCACTTCCCAGGCTGGAAGAGGAGTTCGGACTCTCGCTACACGTACTCCAGAGTAGATAGCTCCCCAAGCTCAGGTTCTAGTTATTCAGCCAGCTGTGGCAGTTCTGCCGGTTATTATGACTCAGACCGGCAATGGAACGACTATGTCCGCAGATGCTTTGTGGATGTTGGATAAGTTCACCAAGATCTTCACCACCACATTCAGCAGTGTTTCTTCAGAGGACCCCCAGAATTTCTTATATAGTTGCCATGAGGTTCTTCGGACTATGGGTATTGTGGACGCCAATAGGGTCGACTTTGCCACCTTTCGCCTTTCTGGATCCGCCAAGACTTGGTGTAGGGACTATTGTTTAACCAGACCAGTAGGGTGACCATCTCTGACATGGGACCAATTTGCAAGGTTATTTTTGCAGAAGTTTCTCCCAGTAACTCAGCGAGAGGCTCTTCGCAAGTAGTTCGAGCACCTCCAGTAGGGCTCTATGACAAGTCACACAGTACGAAACCTGGTTCATTAATCTAGCTCGCCATGATATTGTTATACTCCCCACCGAGAGAGAGTGGGTGCAGAGGTTTATTAATGGTTTGATTCAGTCGATTCATCTCCAGATAGCTGTGGGAGCCAGAAGTAAGATCAGTTTTTAGGAGGCGGCCGGCCCGCCGAGTTGAGATGGATCTCTCACAGGGGGTAGTCATGGGTCGGATAAGACGCCCCATCATTCAGGCAGATTCAGTGGTACCTCGTCTGGAGGTAGAGATTCTTATGGAAGAGGTCGTCCTTGTAGGCCCTTCCAGTCAGATCTCCAGGTCTCTCATGGTACTTCAGGTGGTAATGGTTCTCAGCTGCAGTATTCTGATCAGCAGCCTTTCAGTGCACCTCCACCTCCCATCAGTGCACCACCACTTTAGAGTTTTCGGGGAGGACATACAGGTCTATAAGGTCAGCAGTCTCAGCAGCCGAGGGCTTATTACAGTTGTGGTGACGCGAGTCACATTTTCAAATTTTTCTCTTGAGCTTCGGATAGTTCCCAGCAGCATGGTCCTCACCCCATGATTCAGGCACCAGGTGTTCCACAGCCTGCCCAGCCAGCTAGAGGCGAGGGTAGAGGTCATACAAGTGGAGATTGAGATCATAGAGGTAGAGCTCGGACCGTCAGAGGTAGAGACCAGCCAGCAGCCGATCGTCTCATGGAGGTGATTTAGGGAGGAGGGGCCCAGCCCCGGTGTTATGCTCTTCCAGCCAGGCTAGAAGCTGAGTCTTCAAATGCAATTATTATAGGTACTATATTGGTCTGTGATAGAGATGCCTCAGTGCTATTTGAGCCTGGGTCTACGCATTCGTATGTGTCGTCCTATTTTTCACCGTACTTGATCATGCCTAGTGATGCTTTAAGTGTTCTTGTTTATGTATGTACACTAGTGGGGGATTCTATAGTGGTCGATTGAGTTCATCATTCTTGTGTGGTAGTATTTGGGGTTCTTGAGACCCGTGTTTATTTATTGCTCTTAGACATGATGGATTTTGACGTTATATTAGGGATGTATTGGTTGTCCCCGTATCATGCTATCTTGGACTGCCATGCTAAGACCGTGACCTTGGATTTACCAGATTTACCCCGACTACAGTGGAGAGGGACCATGTTCATACCACCCGCAGTGTTTTTTCATATATGAAGGCTCGACGCATGGTCGATAAGGGGTGTTTAGCTTATCTGGCGTATGTTCGCGATTCCATCGCAGAGGTCCTTTCTATTGATTCTGTTCCTATTGTTCGAGAGTTTCTCGAGTTTTTCCCCTCAGACATGTCGGGCATGCCGCCCGATAGAGACGTTGACTTTGTATTGATCTGGCTCTAGGAACTCAACCCATTTCCATTCTGCCATATCGCATGGCCCCACCGGAGCTGAAGGAGCTAAAGGACCAATTGCAGGATCTGTTAGATAAGGGTTTCATTAGACCTAGTGTTTTACCTTGGGGCACCCCAGTGTTATTCATCAAGAAAAGGGATGGGTCAATGCGGATGTGTATAGATTACCGATAATTGAACAAGGTAACGATTAAGAATAAGTATCCACTGTCGAGGCTTGATGATTTGTTTGACTAGCTTCAGGGTGTCAAGGTGTTCTCCAAGATTGACTTGAGATCTAGATACCACCAGTTGAGGATTAGGGCATCCTATGTCCCTAAGATAGCTTTCCATACTCGCTTTGGGCATTACGAGTTCTTGGTTATGTCATTTAGGTTGATCAATGCCCCAGCAGCATTCATGGAGTTGATGAACCGAGTATTCAGGACATATTTGGACATGTTCATGATAGTCTTTATTGATGATATTTTGGTCTACTCCCGTAACCGGGAGGAGCATGAGCAGCACCTTAGAGTGGTTCTTCAGACTGAGGGATAGTCAGTTCTATGCCAAATTCACCAAGTGTGAGTTCTGGATGAGTTCAGTAGCATTTCTGGGTCACGTTGTATCAGCAGAGGGTATTTAAGTGGACCCGAAGAAGATAGAGGCAGTCAAGAACCGGCCTAGACAAGCTTCAGCGATAGGGATTCCGAGTTTCTTGGGGTTAGCATGCTACTACCGTCGGTTTGTGGAGGGGTTTTAATCTATTGCAGCCTTGATGACCTGGTTGACCCAGAAAGGTGCCCAGATCAGATGGTCGGACGAGTGCGAGGCGAGCTTTCCGAAGCTCAAGACATCTCTGACTACGGCACTAGTATTGGTGTTGCCCACGGGATCTGGGCCTTATATTATTTATTGTGATGCTTCCTGTATTGGACTCAGCACTGTACTGATGTAGGATGGCAAGGTTATAGCTTATGCTTCGAGGCAGTTGAAGATTCATGAGAAAAACTATCTAGTGCATGATTTAGAGTTGGCAGTTGTTGTCCATGCCTTGAATATTTGGAGGAACTATTTGTATGGCGTGGCATGTGAGGTGTTCACCGACCACAAGAGTCTTCAGTATTGTTCAAGAAGAAAGAGTTAAATTTAAGGCAGAGGAGGCGGTTGGATTTATTTAAGGATTATGATGTCACTATTTTATATTATCCGGGGAATGCCAATGTAGTGGCCGACGCTTTGAGTAGGAAGTCAGCCAGCATGTGCAGTCTTGCTAATATTCCAGTCAGTCAAGGGCTGTTTGCTTTGGAAGTTCAGGCGTTAGACAATCAGTTTGTGAGACTCGACATTTCTGAGCCCAGTCGTGTGTTTGCTTGCAAGGTCACTTGTTCTTCATTATTGGAGCATATCCATGATCGGCAGTTTGATGATCCTCATTTGCGTGCCCTTAGAGACATGGTGCATCGTGGAGGCGGCTAGCAGGTTACCTTAGATGCGGGCGGAGTTTTGAGATTGCGGGGGCGAGTTTGCATGCCCAATGAGGATGGACTTCGAGAGTTGATCTTAGAGGAGGCCCACAGTTCCCGGAACTCTATCTATCCGGGTGTCGCAAAGATGTATCAGGACTTGAGGCAGCATTATTGGTGGCGTAGGATGAAGAAGGATATTGTTGCATATGTGGCTCGTTGTTTATACTGTCAGCAGGTTAACTACGAGCATCAGAGGCCTGGTGACTTATTTCAGAGGATTGAGCTTCCCGAGTGGAAGTGGGAGAGGATCACCATGGATTTTGTTACTGGACTTCCATTGACTCGGAAGAAGTTTGACGCGATATGGTTTATTATGGATTGGCCGACCTAATTAGCACATTTCATTCCGGTGGCAGTCTTATATTCTTTTGAGAGACTAGCTGAGATCTATATTCGGGAGATTGTTTGCCTTCATGGTGTGCCCGTGTCTATCATTTCGGATCAGGTTACGCAGTTTACCTCACATTTCTGGAGAGCAGTTCAGCGAGAGTTGGGCACAAGGGTGTACTTGAGCACAACATTTCATCCCCAGACGGACGGTCAGTCCGAGAGGATTATTCCGATTTAGGAGGATATGCTCCGAGCGTGTGTTATTGATTTTGGAGGTTTGTGAGATCAGTTCTTGCCTTTGGCGGACTTGCATTGCCGCCTAGCTTATCTGTTGTGCATCAAACTTTTCACGTGTCCATGCTTCGGAGGTATCACGGCGATCCAACCCACGTGTTAGATTTCAGCACTGTCCAATTGGATAAGGATTTATCTTATGAGGAGGAGCCGGTAGCTATTCTAGACTGGCAAGTTCGTCTGTTAAGATCCAAGAGTTTTCCTTCTGTTCTTGTTCAGTGCAGATGTCAGCTTCTAGAGGCATCAACCTAGAAGTCCGAGTCTAATATGGTGAGCCGTTATCCCTATCTTTTTCTTGACTCAGGTACTTATTTCTTTTGTCGGTTCGAGGAAGAACGACTATTTTAGAGGTGGAGTATGTGACGACCCAAAGGGGTCATCACCTGTATTCCTACTCACTCCGTGCTTCTGAGGCCATCAAAACCTTACTTGGGGTTGCCTCGATTTGTGTGTTCATTCCGGGCGCATAGCCGGAAAGTTTAAATATGAAAATTTTGAGAAAAATAATAAATCTTGGCATTTAAACTAATTATGTCTGACTTCGGTAAATATTTTGAGCGAACGGACCCGGACTTGTGATTCGACGGTCCCGGAGGGTCCGTAGGAAAATATAGCATTTGGGTGTAGCCCGGAATCAAATTCTGAGGTCCCAAGTTCGAGAAACGATATTTTTTTATGTGAAATTGTTTTCGAAAAATAATTAAGGAATTGGAAAGTGAAATTTGATTAAAAGACTATGGTATCGGGCTCGTCTTTTTTGGTTCTAACACCCGGTACGAGTCTCATATATGATTTAAGCAATTGCTGTAAAGTTTGGTTGAATTTGGAGGTCGTTTGACGTGTTTTGAACTAGAAATTCTAAACTTGATGTTTTATGGAAATTAGAAGGAAATCATGGGACTTCAAGGCCGAATTTAATGATTAATGATGTTGTTTGGGAGATTTGACCGCACGGATGGGTCTGTAGTATCTTTTTGAGTTTATATGTATGTTCGATTTGGAGCCCCGAGGGCTCGGGTGACTTTTGAGTAGGTCCAAGGAGTTCTTAGGCTTAGAAATAGCAGATGGTTGCAGGTTCAGAGATTGCAGGCCCCTAGCGTGCACGCGGCTGACTCCGCGCGGTTTGCATTAGAAGTTGCACAGCCGCAGTGCATTTCTGCGCGGTCCGTGTGGCTAGGTTCAGATGGCCAGTGGTCTTAGGTCGACCAGCGCGCCTGCGTGCCATATCAGCGTGGTCCACGCTAGGAGATTCAGAGAATGGGATTTGCTCTATTACTCCGGCGCGGCCGTGCTCCAAACCAGTGTGGTCCGCGCTGGGTGGGTTCAGAGAGGTTGACATATCCAGATCCTCAGCTTGGCCGCGCTGCATTATTGCGCGATCCGCGCTACGTCTTCAGGAGGGTATAAAAGGTCGGGATTTTCAGTCATTTCTAAGTTTTTCAAAACCCAAAACATAAGAGGCGATTTTCCAAACGATTCTTCATCTCCAAAATGATTGGTAAGTGATTTCTAGCTCATTTTCTTTACTCCTTAACATCTTTGAACATAATTTCAACTTCAAAACAAAGATCTTATCGGGGAAATTTGGGAGATTAGGGTAGAACCTAGGTTTTTAAAAATTAGGGGTTTTGGACCTCAATTCGAGGTCTGATTCCAAAATAACTTATGTATTTGAGTTCATAGGGGAATGGGTAATCGGGTTTTGGTTCGAACCTCGGGTTTTGACCATGTAGGCCCGGGGCACTTTTGACTTTTCGGAGTAAATTGATGATAAAGCTATAATTAGTCATTGTGTTTGAATTGTTTAGCACATATTGATAACACGAAGTCCTTACTTCATCGATTTAGTTGAGTTGGAGCCAAATTCGAGAGGGAAAGCGGTCATTGTGGATTGATTTAGCCGTGGTAGTTGAGGTAAGTGTTTGGTCTAACATTGGCTTGAGGTAATAGGAGTAGAGTCTTGTTTGCTAATTGATAAGTGTCAAGTTTGGTGTATAGGCATGGTGATGAGTATCTATACACCGGTGTCTAGCATGACCATGAGTCCTTATATTGTGTTTAATCTTATATTGGTGTGATTCTTCCATGGTTAATTGATGATTTCTATGCAATGAAGAGTATGAGAAGGAAATTATGAACTGTAAACTCTTTGGAGAGTTTGCTCGAGTGATAAAGTCAATTATAGGGTAAGAAATGAAAGGAAGAGAAAGAGATGTGGTTGTTCCCTTGCCGGGCTGATTTCGTATATTGATCTTCTCCCTTGCCGGGATATGAAAGTTCTTGTTGTTGTTCCCTTGCTGGGATTTAACTACTTACTTGTATTTCCCCTTGCCGGGGTTTTTATTATTGTTTGACTATCCCCTCGCCCCATTGGTTGTGATTGTTCCTTGGGTGAGGAAGAGTGATAAAGCACGAAGGTTGATGTCGTGCACGATTTGTGCTGAGCATATGCTAATGCATGAAGGAAAATTCCATGCCATGAAATGATTATTAATGCACGAAGGAACATTCCGTGCCATGAAATGATTACTAATGCACGAAGGATCATTCCGTTCCATGATATGAGTGTTTATGCGTGGAAAAGCACGGAGGGTGATGCTTTATATGATTGTTTTTGTGAGAATGAGAGTAGAAGCACGAAGGATGGTGCTATGCAATTTGTTGATTTTTCCTATTTTTGTGGATATTGTAGTGGTACAATTTCGTTCATTATTATTTGATTTTAGATCTGAACTATTATAGCCCCATAGGATGCTCCCCTCCCCCTTGACTGGTTAATTCATGCGTTCTTTTCTATTACATATATATATTGAACTGCATAGGTTTGTTTGGTAGTCCGGTCTAGCCTTGTCACTACTTCGCCGGGGTTAGCCAGGTACTTACCCGCACATGGTGTCGGTTGTGCTGATACTACACTCTATACATCTTTTTGCACAGATCACGGAGCCAGTGCAGCTTTTGGGCAGCAGTAGTAGATTTGGGAGCTGACTTCAATACAGAGACACCGTGGTAGCCTTGCCGACGGCTACAAGCCTGGAGTCTATTCTATCTTTACTTTAGTTTGTTATACCTTGTACCAGAGCAAACAGAATTATGTTTTTATTCAAACACTGTATTTAGCATTCGCTAGACGTTTGTAAGTTTATGACTCCAGTTCTTGGGTAGAGTTGTATTGGATTTCCGCATTGCTTCAGTTTATCTATATATATCAAACTTTCATTTTTCTATTATATGTTTTGTTGTCTTTAAAAGAATGCCAATGTTTTCTAAAGGAGGTAACAAATAATTGGCTTGCCTAGCTCCTAATTGTAGGCGCCATCACGACTCCCGAGGGTGGGAAATCCGGGTCGTGATAATTTCTCAAGTCAAAATCCATGGAGAACTCATTATGAACATCTGCAAAACCTTCCATGATTATTTTATACTATCTCGTTGGGTTCCCACCTCAGTTCAAGTTCATTAAGGGTTGATAGAATGCCGCATTTGCTGGGACTGAATGATCTCCTTTCGATAATGGATTATCTACACATGTGCTAGTCCAACGATTTACTTATCAGTCTAACTCTCGCCTTTGGTTTTGTGTTGACCAAGGAGCAATACACCTAGTAACACATTCATATGTCAAAGCCTTTCTCTAAGTCAAGTCTTATAGAATCTCCCAATTTGGCTGGTAATAGCTGGTTTTGTAGAAGTGTGTTGTAGTGCTTCATTGTGAAGTAAAGTTGCTAAACATAATTGGATTTTTGAATTCTGGAGCTATACATCATGTGAATACATACAGAGTTCTTCTTTCAAAAATTTTGCTTCTCGTAATCCTTATATAATAACCTTCCTAGTTGTTGTAATATAAAGGTTACTTCCATAGGCTCTCTCACTTACTTTTCATTTACCTTGTATCATGTGTCCTTTCTCCATATTTTTCAATAAGATCTTATCTCATTTTCTCGAGTAGCTATCCCACTATATGATTCAATTCACCTCACATGTATGTATTCTACAAGCCCCCTTTTGAAAAAAAAAGACACTGGAACTGGGTTCCCCTTTACTATAGACTTCTATTGTCTTCAACTCACTTACTTTTCATTTACCTTGCATCATGTGTCCTTTCTCCATATTTTTCAATAAGATCTTATCTCATTTTCTCGAGTAGCTATCCCACTATATGATTCAATTCACCTCACATGTATGTATTCTACAAGCCCCCTTTTGAAAAAAAAAGACACTGGAACTGGGTTCCCCTTTACTATAGACTTCTATTGTCTTCAACTCACTTACTTTTCATTTACCTTGCATCATGTGTCCTTTCTCCATATTTTTCAATAAGATCTTATCTCATTTTCTCGAGTAGCTATCCCACTATATGATTCAATTCACCTCACATGTATGTATTCTACAAGCCCCTTTTTGAAAAAAAAAAAGACACTGGAACTGGGTTCCCCTTTACTATAGACTTCTATTGTCTTCAACTTAGTTTAAGCTTTTTGGTTCCAAATGGTGCTCATTAGTTTTGCTGCCCTATAATCAATTTCATCCGATAACTCTTATTGTAAACTTCATTTATGTTATATGGCATCAAAGATGAAGTCTTATAGCATCAAAGATGGGAACATATTCCTTTTGTTAAAATAAATAAATATTGCTGGTATTCCTTATAGATGTTCTTCTAACAACCATCTACCTGATCTACTTGCCCCTGTGACTAGATAACGTAGGTTACTTTTCCCTGATAAATATATTAAGATGTCTCATTCTTTTGAACTTATTCATGTGGACACTTTAAGGCCTTATTCTACACCAATTCGTCATGGCTTTAAGTACTTTCTCGCATTGTTAACGATTTTCTAGGGCTATGTGGGCTTGACTCATGGGTTCCAAAGAATTAATTTCCCTTCGGTTCAAGCTTGTATTGCCATGATTTCAAACCAAAGTGCCCTTTTTCAAAAGTCTTAAATGGGTCGGATTTTATGGGTTACGTGGCCTTCTACTCACTCGACTTCTAGGATTATTGATGATGTCAATTGTCATGTGCGGGGAGCTTTGCTACCCTTGGGATTCCACCTTCCTGGGTGGATAGGAGTGTTATTTGTCTTTCTCCCCGGAGCATCATGTTAACCATTAGAACCCCTCTAACCAATAAATAATTTCACCCCGAAGGTAGGATGTCCTAGCTATGTGGTTTCACTCGTGAAAAGGTTAAGATTAGATTCCTTCAAACTTCTGCACATATCATGAGCATATTGATTTGGATGACAAGTTGTCGTATCCTTAGTTCTCTCATATAGGATCAATCATCAGGAAGGGTTAAGATGGTTGAAATATGATAATCTCATAAGTGTTCAACTTCATTTCATCCTCATGGGCTTGTGGCATAGATTCCTTCTGCCAGTTAACGTTAGGAGTGTAATTCAACTTCCTGTATTTTGAAACACATATCGCATTCAAGGTGCCAGAGTATTCTCATTCTTGATAAACTAATTTTTCCTACACTCTAGAAGATGACCGGGTCACGTACTTGAATATTTCTCCTTAATAATTCTCATTGCCAATGTACAAGTTACCCTTATACCTTATTTTTCTAATAATTGATGTCGTCACAATGATTAACCATGTCAGTATGGTTAGTAGTAATATATTTTTTATGGTCAAAAGTAGAATATATATATATATATATATATATATATATATATATATATATATATATATATATATATATATATATATATATATATATGTATATATATATATATGTATATATATATATATTCATTAGTTGTCAGGAAATAGTAGTAATCGTTGATCAAAAGTAGTTGATCGGTAATTTTTTTTGTCAGTTCAGGATAGCAAATCATAGGGTAATCAATGAAGGTCATCAAAGGTTTAATGTGGGTGTTCGCATAGAGATTTAGAATTTAGGAGGGCGAACAGGCTATTCCCAATATTTTCTTATGAAGATGTTATTTGAATTGATAATGAAGGGTTCATAAGTGCATTTCCCATTAGGCTACACTTGGAATATGACGTTTCCCTGTAGCTATTTCTCACATATTTCATGTTTTCATATGTCTATGTCTAAGAGGATAGTTGGAGATCCTTTATGAGTCCCAGTGGAAATTATTGAAGCTGAAGTTAATGGTTAGTAAGTTAATGCGAGATAACTAGCTGTCATCCTTGTTAGGTAAGTTTGGGGTGGAGATTGTTTCCGTGAATTGGTAATGGAAAAATATGCAAGAGGCCACATTTAAGGCCGGGAGTTTTATGGAAATAAAATATTTTTTCTTGATTGTATAACAAATGTTTTTTATTTGAAAGGTACCTTCAAGGTATTATAATTTAGAAATGTGTAGTACATGTCCAGGTATCCTTATAATAATGTAGTGCTTGTAATGGTGAGTTTAGTATTATTGATATATACATTGTTGTGTTTTGTCTGGTTGTGGAGATGTTGTTAGGATGGTTTTGGTGATTCTCTCATTGGTGGATAGGCCTAGTTACAAATGAGACTCAGCCGAAATTTCTGAAAAACTTAGGAGTTAGCCAAAATTTAGGGACTTGAGGTAGGTGAGAAAAGAGATTTATATTGTTAAAGTGTTTGGGGTGTACTCTACTGCTCATTCGAGGAGGAATGTTCCTGGGGGGGGGGGCGGGAAATGTAAGGCCCCGTAAAATTTTGCTAAGCAATTTAGGATTTCGTGGTGCATGGTAGGCTAATTATAATATTTTATGTGCAATTAACATTATGTACATTAATTGGATTTGGTAAATAATTGTATATCTTATAATGTATAATGTGGGGTCTAGTGGGAGGCCTACGTCTAAGTTAAATTGGAAAATTTCATAATAAGCTAAAATTCCAAATGAGTTCACACAAATCCCCATTTTGTACGAGCATATATATATATATAAGGTGTTATGTGCTGAACAACCTATCAAAGAAAAGATCTTCGAGTCTAGTTTCTAATGTTTTAAACTGTTCGTCATTTGGACATTCCTACACAAAGTTATGATCTAATTACCAAAGGCTGAAAAATGCAATCATGTGGCAGTTCTGCGATCGCAAAACCATTATACGGTCCGTATAACTGATCTACGATAACAAATCTTGTTGCAAACTGGACCTGTGTAGCCAGTTTTGGGCGCTAGGTTTTGTGATGCATCTGCGGTCCCCATACCCATTCTGCGGTCCATTATGCGAATCCAGACTCGAATTCGGAGGGTTAATCTTTCTATTTTCATAACCCGGCCCTATTTTATATATAGGCTTTGGGGTTTCATTTGGGGCGATAATCTAATAATTTTAGAGAGAGTTAAGAGAATTTTAAAGATAAAAGGAGGGAGACTAACATTCTATTCATTCAATATTCAAGAATCAAGGAAACCAATCACAAGATCATCATCTAAGAGGTAAGGTTCTGTACACTTGACTTTAATTTTGAGTTTTGGTTATAAGATGAGATTATTGAGGTACGATTCTTGGGTGTAATAGTACTATGTATACATGCATGTACAAATTAGGTTTTTGGGAAGATTGTTGAACATATATAAGTAAAGATTGGATTGGGGAATAAAGGAAATCCTGTAAAAGAACTTTGAAATCAAGATGCGCAACTAATATTTGATAAAATGTTGAAATGTACTGAAACCATGAATGCATTCCTAATTTGCGTTCAATTTTGTTATATCTCACAATAGATTGGGATTTGTAGAATTTTCAGAATGTTGTAGTAACTTAAGGAAAGCTTAAACAAGGTATGTATGGCTAAAACCCCCTCTTCTTAGAAATTGTGCTCCCAATGTCTCTCCGCATATGTTGTAAGTCCAAATTTTGATTTATATACTCTTTGTTATTTCAAAGGATTTGGTATTGCAAGAATATATGTGAAAGGTATGTCTCAATGTGTTCAATGTGTTATTCTTGGTAAACTGGGATATGTGAAGAATGTGAACTATATGCTAAATTGCCTAGATTTTAAGTCAAGTCTAAATTGTGATTATTATGCCAAATCATGAGAATTCTTCTCTATGCTTACAACTTGAATTGCTCTTGCATGTGCCCATTATCTTAAATTGCAAGTTTGATGTTGAAAGTGAAAGGGATATGGAATGTGAATAATGAAATGTGGCCTATTTCCATGTATGATGTGATAATTGTGGCCCTAAGTTCCTATGAATTGATATATTTGAAATAAAGATTGAAATGAGATGATTAATGAGAAAGGAACAACGCCTTGGTAAGGCGTCCTAGCCAATCGGGCCGTGATTGGACGCCATGCCTCATACATGGTTGTATTGTGCTAATATTGAATTTTGGAAAGTGATAATGACTTGTGATTGAGGTACATATCTCAAATGAGGAAACCTAGCTGATCGGGCCATGACCTAAACATCATTGCTCCCGATCTAGTGGAGCGGGTAAACTTCAAAAATAAGGGCTTCACGTATATTTACATGTAACCTTTCACTTTTGGTGCATTTTGTATAGTGGGAGACTTGACCCCATGATTTTTGAATTATGCCACAGGTACCAAGTCTGCTTGGCTAAAGTAAACCCTTTGGTGTGGTGAACGATTCCTGTCTGCGACGGTTATGCCAGGAAATGAAGGAGCCCCTTACGAAGGCTCATACGATGAATCTCTACTTCCCCAAAATCTTTCGCGTGAGAGTAATAAACTTCAGTAAGAAGATATGAAGTAGATGACGAACAAGAAGGCATGACTGATGAACCAATCCTAGAAAGAAGATATGAGCCCATGGCGTCAAAGCGAGTTGGAACTTGTTTCCACACTTTCACCTTAGATGATGTCAAGGTTTCAAAATGGCCTCAACGGATCCAAGACTTCTATACTTGTATGGTGACCAGAAATTTGGTGGAACGAGAAAAGTATATCATCATTTCAGAACTCACTTCACGGTTCTCATGGATCCTCAGAGACTGGTGGAATGCACTTGGAATTCAGGGCAAGAACACTTTTCTTACTTTCCAAGATTTTGCCTTCAATATCAGAATCCTACATGAAGTTTTCTGCGGAGATACTGGCCAAAGATAGGAGAAAATGCGAAGACAACTCTTGGAGATGAAGTGTATGTCATTCGACAGAAATGACATTGATAGACATTTTCAAAAAATGGCGAAGATATACTTCGAGATTGGAGGTGACATCAATCTAAGGAAAGCTTTTGTATCTTCCCTTCCAAAGTTGCTGGAAGGTCGAACCATGACCATCATTGAAGAAAAGTTTCAGTCCATAACCGTCCCATAAATTGGTTACATCGGGCAAGCTATTTTTGTAGCATTGGATGATATTTGTACGAAGCGCTCTGCCCTAAAACAAATTATCCAACACAATGCAGTGCTTGACAAAGCATGCCGCAAATATGATCTATTCGCTAGATCACGATGTTCCTGCCGCACATCTAGGCGAAGGAGAGAATTTAGGAGGTTCAAATGGCCAAGAATTCCATATGGGAAATCAAGGTCCAAGAGACGCACAAAATATTTCAGACGGAGAAGGACAGGAAATTTTCACAAGAAAAATAGATGTTTTATTTGTCATAAGATTTGACATTTCGCTAAAAATTGTCCACAATCAAGAAGATCTGTCAAACTCTTTGAAGAGATTGAATATTACACTGGCATACATCTCAGAAAGGAGGAGGACCTTGAATCCATATTCTCTGTAGATGATGAACCTAATGAAGAAACTTTATTCTCTCTTGATATCTATGAAGATCAAGGCAATGATCATTACCAAATTTCAGAACCAATGATCGAAGCTCGAGAGGAGATCAATGCTCTGGCAGTCATTCCTGAAGTAGAACTCAAAATTTATTCATCCAAGTGGGATAAAGAAACTCGGGTTATTGCTTTTATCGACACAGGAGCTGCTTCCTCACTCATAAATCCTGCTATTCTCCCTGAATATCAATGGGTTCCACATTTTAAGGATTTCAACACTGCATCAAATGCAATACTGACCACAACTGTCATTACAAAGCACCCGATAACAACTGAGTTCTTTCTAGGATTGAAGTACAGGACCAAGCTAATAGCATCTGATGTACCAGGAAAGGATCTTATTATTAGATTCGACATTTACAGACAACTTAGAGATCCGCTCCAAATCAAGGATAATGGGATAGCTTTTAAAAAGCAGTTCAGACCTTATTCTGAGATTTGAAGGCTATTCCAAATCACCAATGGCGAACAAATCAAAGAGATTGAGCAAAATCTCATTGAACAATCATGTGCCGAATCTCACAAAGATTTTATGAAGAAAGGGAAATGCCTATTATGGAAAAATGAAGAGTTTTTTATCAAGCTCCCTTTCAAGAAAAATGAAAATGTCAATCCAAGGAAAGCCAATCATTCAGGGATGAATCCAGATCATCTTCAGCTTGTAAAGAAAGAATGTGAGGGACTTTTGGAATTCAATCTGATAGAGCCATTATATTCACAGTGGGCATGCGAAGCATTTTATGTTAACAAAAAAGTTGAGCAGACAAGAGGAAAACTCATGTTAGTTATCAACTACCAGCCACTTGACCATTTCCTCCAAGATGATAAGTTTTCTATCCCAAATAAACTCACCCTTTTCTCCCACTTAGCCAAGGCCAAATATTTTTTCAAGTTGATTTAAAGTCAGGATTTTGGCAATTGGGAATCCACCCTGAAGAAAGACCAAAAATGGGATTTTGCATCCCCGATCATCACTTCCAATGGAAAATCATGCCCTTCGGGTTGAAAAATGCACCCTCCTTGTTCCAAAAAGCCATGATAAATATATTCCAACCCATCCTCCATACCTCTTTGGTTTACATTGATGACATCCTGTTATTTAGCTATACATTAGAGGAACATATCAACTTACTTCGTCAATTTGAGGCATTGGTAACACAGTACGGAATCATGCTCTCAGCAAAAAAGATGGTTCTTTCTCAAAAGGAGATTGATTTTCTTGGAATGCATTTTGTCCAAGGTAAATACAGTCCAGAACCACATATATGTCAAGAATTACTCAAATTTTCGGATACCAACTTCACAACAAAGCAGATCCAACAGTTTTTGGGCATAATAAATTATGTGAGAGATTTCATCCCAAATATCTCTACATACATTTCTCTACTTACAGAGATGCTCAAGAAAAATTCTCCACCATGGGGAAAGAAACAAGATGAAGCAGTCAAGGAAATAAAGGAGATTTCTAAAAATGTCAAGTCCCTCTATATCCCTTCGGACGGTAAGAAGATATTACAAACTGATGCCAGCAATGAATATTGGAGTGCTTTTCTATTTGAAGAAAAGGATGGCCAAAGGAAAATATGCGGATACGCCAGTGGAAAGTTCAAAGATGCCGAGTAGAATTATCACTCTACTTTCAAGGAAATTCTTGCAGTAAACAATGGAATCAAGAAATTTAATTTCTTCCTTATTCATATAAAATTTCTGATAGAAATGGATATGAAGGCCTTCTCAAAGATGATTCAGCTAAATGCAAAAATTATTCTCAATCCTCATAATCTTAGGTGGGCTCAATGGTTCTCTCCATACATTTTTGAAGTCAGGCACCTGTAAGGAAAGGATAATATTCTAGCAGATTTTCTATCTCGACCGGAAGAATTCTCAAAGAGAATTTCCCCAGCAAAACTTAAGTCGAAGCAAAAGCTAATCAGTCACATCTTTGTCACGACCCAAACCCACACTGGTCGTGATGGCGCCTCTCGTGAAGACAAGGCCAGCCAACTAACCCAATTCACTCCCTTTTAAAATTATTTAAACATAAATGAGTAAAGTGACACATCTTAACAGCAATAATAATCAGGACTACAACCCACACAACCCGACCGGGGTGTCACAACTCACGAGCATCTAAGAGGTTGGAACACTACTATAGGGCCAATATTATATATACAAAAATAAAATCTGGACATTAAAGATGAAGTGCGGTGCCGCGGACACTGGCGGTCACCTTGCTCAGCTACGTTAGCAATACCTTCAATCCGCTACTAACCCGCTACCGGCTGAACAATACCTGCAACTGTACGCGAGGTGCGGGGAGTAAAGTGAGTACTTCCAACTAAGTGGTAATAAGAGCGAATAATATCTGAGCGATAAGAAAACACGTATGAGCAATCCAAAATTCTATAAAAGGTAGTACAACCCTTTGAGAAAAACCGTAACGCTACGAAACTCCTTTAGAAAATCTCAATCTCAGTTAAAAATCTCTTTTGAAAATATCATTTTTCCAACAATTTAAGCAAGTAAATGCAGGACAGGTAGTGCAAGTCAGCACAAAAGTCAGCCTCTCAGGCACAAGCAAGTATGCATAATTGAGCTCATAACTCGCCCTTCAGGCAATATTCTTACCTCTGGTCAGCCACTGTTGCATGACCCATTTACATCATACAGTGTCACTGTTACCACTGTCTCCAATTTATCCACTTTGAATGTGATCAAACAATATCAGAACAACAAATAAATATCTCAAGAAATAATACAACAATAATTAGTGCACAAATGTATGAATGCAATACAATGCATATGACGGTACACTATAGTGCACGCCGCGATCGGTCCACTTATTTAATGTCAACGGACTCACTGGGGGTGTGTAAAGACTCAGGAGGGGCTCCTATAGCCCAAGCGCAATATCAGCCAGGTATTGGCATAAAACAGGCTCTCGGGCTCAATGTCAATATATAATAATCGCTACGGCGCGTAGCCCTATCCATATAATATACTACTGCAGCATGCAGTCCGATCCATGCATGTATTTGTATATACTACTGCAGCGTGCAGCCCGATCCATATCTCAGTCCAGAACATACAAATGAGCCACTCGGGCAATGACAAGTAATAGCTTTTTAAATCAAAATATCAGAAAAATGCAATCTGAGCCTTTAAACTTTAGCAATACGACTATGCATTTTGAACACAGTGTTTCACTCAGGACAGAAATCATGTAATATGCTAAGTGTCATAAAAACCGTGATAATAACCCCTACAGGGTTCAAATAACCGGCACTAAGCCCAAAAACATGACAATAAACCCAATTCAAGATAGCATCTAGCAAGTTTCAGTCAATTACGCAGTAAAATCCACAACCGGGACAGACCAAGTCACAATCCCCAACGGTGCTCTACTCCACGCTCATACCTGGCGTGCAAGTCACCACAATACAGCACTATGATGTGCAAATTCGGGGTTTCAAACCCTTAAGATATCATTCACCGGTGTAATTCCTCGCTCACGACGCCTTTGCCCCTGAAATTGGCCTTCACGCGTGTCGAATCTGACCAAAAACAGAGCGAATACATCACAATATACCAATGGGACAACACCCAATCGAAAACAATCGAAGTATAGCAAAAATCTCAAAACTAGCAAAACCCTAGCCTCGAGCCCGCTTCTCGAAAAATTATAAAACTTACATTACCGGATTCCTCGTCTCTCCACGAGTCCATACATCCAAGAACTCCCAAATCCGAGCTCAAATGACCTATCAAATTCCAATTTGAAATTGCCAAAAACTCAAGCCCTTTTTTACCCCTTTTTTGTTAATTTCAACCAATTTCCATGTTAAATCAAACATAATCTCGTGTATTTAGGATAAGGAACTTACCTCCAATCAATCCTCCTTGAATCCCTCTTCAAATAGCTCTCCCAAGCTCCAAAATTTCTCAACAATGGAGGAAAACTAACGTTGGCTCGCGGATGAAATATCAATTAAAACCCTTCTGCCTATGTCGATTTTCGCTTCTGCGGATCTAATACCGCTTTTGCGGCTTCCGCTTATGTGGTAAACGTCCGCTTTTGCGGACCTTTCACTTAAGGCAACTATCCACTTCTGCGGCCACACAACCGCTTCTGTGGTTACCGCACCTACGGTCTCTTTCGGCTTCTGCGAACTTTCGCTTAAGGGGCCTGGCCGCTTCTGCGGTCCAAAACTCGCACCCGCGATACCGCTCATGCGGTCAAGACTTCCGCTTATGCGAAAACTGCTGAACCCTCACCTTTTTGCACCTGCGGAGCCTTTTTCGCTTCCGCGAAGCCGCATCTGCAGTCTACCTTCCGCAGATGCGTAAATACCTGGTACAATAAAACCAGTAAAACTTCCAACTTCAAATTCTCTCGTTCAACCACTCGAATTCACCCCGAGGCCCCTGGGACCTCAACCAAAAGCACAAACATGATCTATTCCCTTATTCAAACTTGCTCGAATCATCAAAATGCCATTGTTAACATCAAAATCCTCAATTTTCATCAAATCAAAGCCTAAGTTTCTTAAAAACTTCCGAATTGCATATTCGATCAAAAATCCAACCAAACGATGTCCGAATGACCTGAAAATTTGCTGACATATCCAAAATCACCTAACGAAGCTACTACAACTCTCGGAATTCCATTCTGACCCTCGGATCAAAATCTCACTATCATCCGGAATCCGCCAAAATTCAAACTTCGCCAATTCAAGCCTAATTCTACACCGGACCCCCAAATTGAATTCTGATCGCAATCCTAAGTCACAAATCATCCCCCAAAGCTAACCAAATTGCCAGAATTTATATCCGAGCCCTCTAAATATATAGTAAACTTTTGATTGACTTTTCCAAAAAAAGGTTCCTTCTAAGGGGCTAAGTGCCTCATTTCTAGTTAAAACCAATTAAATTCTATCCCATCAACTCAAACACTGACATTGAAACATAGAGCAACATAATATGGGGGAAACGGGGCGGTCACTCACGTGACAACGGAAAGGGTCATCACATCCTCCCCAACTTAAAGAAACGCTCGTCCTCGAGCGTACCTAGAGTTGTCCTAGAAGCCAACCAATAGCTCAATGACCTTATCAAGCATATACCCGGGGTGATCCCTTGTCACGCCCCAAACTCAAGGGACATGACCGGCGCTCGACCGGGTATCCCCAGTCAAGCGGACCTGGGTGCCTTTCCTAACCCATGAGCCCCCCCCTTGTTTTCCTTATTCAGCATTCCAAGAACTAGCCATATAATTAATTTTAGATCACCCTTTTTCAAAACATACATACATAATAATTAATGTAATTACCAATTCGTTTTCCAACAAAAGAAACATGAATATACATAACTTCTAACCCACATCCACTGTCTACGGAGCCTCTAAAGATACAACAGGATAATACAGTACTTGTCGGTAATAAGGTTCCGGCTATACCTTACACAACAACAAAATAAAACTACAGAAACAAGTGGTCTGAGCCACGTAGGGCCCCGAGAGGAATGGGGCTCACCAAAACAGTTGACGGAAGGCAAAGAGGGAGCTACGATCGGTGGGCTGGAATACCTGTTGCTTATCCACCTACAATCATGACGCGAATGTAGCGCCCCCGGCAAAAGGGACGTCAGTACAC
Source organism: Nicotiana glauca (assembly GCA_026770625.1). Taxonomy (NCBI): domain Eukaryota; kingdom Viridiplantae; phylum Streptophyta; class Magnoliopsida; order Solanales; family Solanaceae; genus Nicotiana; species Nicotiana glauca. The sequence goes on along the minus strand of MU697722.1, from coordinate 35,227 downwards.
TTGAATTGTACTGGTATGTATAACAAACTTTGCGCCAAGTAAACTCAAGCCATAGACAAATAAGTAACAGCAACAGAAACAACAATCAATTTCCATAAAGAAAGAACAATCAAGCCAAAACAAGTTTTACAAACTCTCCTGTTTCCCTTCCACATTTCCACATCAATAGATTTCACATTTTTTTTTGCTCATATTTTCATTTCAACAGTGATTTCGATCACTTTTCACCCTTATTACCTCGGCCACCCTTATCACCACAACTCGTACGTTATTACTCCGTGTTGCGGCGCGCAACCCAATCCCACCGTACAATTTCAATTCACAAACAATTACAACAACAGCAATGAACAATTCACAAAGATCACAACAACACTTCTTAAGGAGTAGCAACAATAAATTATAAGTGTTTCCATAATCATCCATACTTTTTCCGTCTCGTTCCACAATTCACAAGTGTTTCATATTACAACAATACTTGCCCACGATAAGCAATAGATGTTATTATCTCAATTATTTTAGTCGCATCACTTACAATTTCCTTACGTCATTTGTTCTTCATTTAATACCACATATCAAACATTTGAACACCAATAAGGCAATTTTACAAGGTCAAGGTTAGCCATACATACCTGGAGTCGAATTCCCTTTTTAAACTCCTATTATCAGTCACCAAGCAATCTAGCCACGTCAATCTAGTTCACAATTAACACATGCACCTTAGAATTTGAAATTCACAATTACTATCCGAGCTTATTTAGGTTATCGAGCACAGCCCCTTACTTCTACCCAATTCCCCTTACTAAATTTTAGATTTTGAAAGACATGCATGTGAGTTTCCACCCATTATTTCAAGAATCAAAGCATGAGACTCCCTCCCTTAGCTTAAAATCTGGAAATCAAGGAAAAAGGGTTAGGGATTTTACCTGTAGAAATGGAGATGAAGACACTTGCTTTAAAATTTTCCGTACCGAGTAATTTGAGGAACAATTTTGAAGAAGATAAGATTTTCTCTGAAGAACCCCTCCTCCCTCTCTCTTATTTTGTTCAGAGAAATGGTTAAAATGAGGGGTTAGGGCGTTATATTAGAAAAGGGGTCAGGTTTTAAATTTTAGAAAATAGAAGTCCGGGTGAGATCTGCGGTCGCATTCTGCGATCGCAGAATCGAAATGCGGTCCGCATATTGGACCGATTTAGACCAACTCTCTCTTCACTCTGCAGTAGGAACGCGGTCCGCATATCGATTATGCGGTCGCATAATGGACTGCATTTTTGACATCAACTTAGACCAACTCTCTGCTTCACTCTACGGTAGGAATGCGGTCCGCATATCGATTATGCGGTCGCGTAATGGACCGCATTTTTTACTTAGACCAACTCTCTGCTTCACTCTGCGGTAGGAATGCGGTCCGCATATCGATTATACGGTCGCATAATGGACCGCATTTTTGACATCAACTTAGACCAACTCTCTGCTTCACTCTGCGGTAGGAATGCGGTCCGCATAGCTGATATGCGATCGCATTCTGGACCGCATTTTGACAATTTTATAGAAAAATTGATTCTTTTGATTTTTAAAGGCTTAGATCACTACCAAGGGTCCGAACCGCGGCAAGCTTGCTCACCACGAAGAATTCTACCCATTCCAATCACATATTCGGAGTCGACACCACGAGTTACTAAGTTTTGAGACCAAAAATTATTCACGGGGCCTTACATCCCTTGTCACCCTATCTCTTATAGGTCCGACAACACCACATGGTTGAAATTACCCGATCCAGTCTAGCCCATAATTCACAGAACTACTTTTTCACTTCTGAAACCATCAATACGATCAAAACTCGTACCTATACTTTGAATAGTCCCGAACCAGCTGTAATAACCCATACTCGGATCCTCAAATGAAATTACATGATATGCCACATAATCCAGCACCTGAAACAATAACTTCTATTCACAACAACTGTCCACAACAACCCTATACCGATAGAAACTTCTCAATAGCTAAAGCCCCATTCCAACACTTCATATCCTATCAATAATAATGAAACACACAGCAAACCGTAACCATTTCTCAGATCAACCATTCATGAAACCACTCCCTTTTAGACTAATACCACAGCAGATTTCCGAAATCATACTCAAAATCAGAACCTCACGTCAATATTCAGAATAAACTCAAACCTCGATATAAACCATCTAAGAAGCTAAAATCACATATGTTCACATTTATTAATGACTCCAACGATCACCTCGAATTCAACGCCCACTCTAGTGATATGACACCTCATCACCGGCCTAATCCACAACTTGCATAATCCATGCACCAATGGTGGGCGGTTGAACATACTCAAATCATGACAAATGACTCAAACAAAAGATTTGTGACTCGGACTCCTCAGTACCATCACAATACAAAGCTAGGACCCCATCCCACATCATAGAAATAGAATATCTGACCTACCCCGAAGGGTCTAATCTCCACGTAGCCTCACTACAATGCGCGATCTTATCCAAACACTGTTACACATGAAGTACCTCAAGTCGCAATGCTCAAAATAGACAGCCACGCACAGATTGATGTCTAAAACATAGTAATCCATCACACCCACGGTGAAGCAAGTAATATACACCATTCAATCCTGAAAGGACATAACCGATGCGCTATTCGCCGAGCAACACCAATACGGACTTTCCTCAGAAACCAGGAAACAAGGCATACAAAGTAACATATGGAAAACTATTCTCAACATCACACTATTGCGACATGCAACCCGATCCAAATGACATATCCGTGGCAGCGTGCCACCCGATCCACACATATCCATGGCGGCGTACCACCCGATCCATACATATATCTCACATAAGGAGATGCACATCGAGCCAAATTTGCTCATTACAACAAAATACCGAGTACCGGTCGTAAGCATACTGAGTGCATTTGATATCTACATATAGCGTTGTAAGCTACAAAACTCACACAAAACTGAAGTTTTCTTCTCAAATTCGACTATGAATCCCGATAGCACCGCACCATATGTGCCCATAGTCCGTAAATCATAACATCTCGCAACGTAGAAAACAACTCATTAGATCTCTCCAGATAGCTGATAAGCTCAGCAACGGTCGAGTCAAACTAACCCTCGACAATACGATTCGGGGCCAACCAAGCCATCTCAATCTGAATACGTAGCCACATCGGCCTGCCAACAAACTCAATACCAAGAAGCCTGAAGTTGCCCTTTCCACTTTTTATAACTCCTACAGGAGCCATACGATACGGTGCTCGACACCAAATCAATATCGAAATCCACAATCTCGCCCGGCGACATGCCCGGCCACAAGGAATGCATCCGAAAAATTCCCTCAATGCCGAAACTGAATCAATGCTAGAAACCTCTATACTGACATCTGTCACTAAGTCCCAATTAAGGAAAGCAATCTCTCACAGCCGTCCGCTAGTCTTTGGAGTACCGACCACTCTGCTATTAACATGATTTGATGCACCTCGCCACGCCACCTGTGGCATTTTCCGACATAGCCCATAGCAAAATAGTCTAGAATAACCCACAGTGAGACAATTAGTCTACAGCTCAACATCATATACAAAATCTAACATACCAACAAGGAAAGATCCACTCGGGCCTCCAAATTCAATAGCCGCTAACTGTACCAATACACACTATCCACAACCACTACATAGCTTGAACATGAGAACTCCCAGTCTCCAGCTCCACATAGCCCACAAATCACTGTACCTGATCCCAAATTCTGCAGTATAAATACATATTACACCTCGAGTACCCAATCATTCTTCGAAGATATTCTAAAATTCTCCTGTGCCATCAAACACACTCAGATAACAATAGTCGATCAATCAAGAAAAATGTCGCAACACTACCGAAGTGCCATCAACTAAATCACATTGCCCTTTTTCTGAAACATATACCCTCGAATACATACGAAGAATTTATCATATTCTTACCATACCGATTCGGTCTACTATCAAGCTATTCCATCTACCTAATTTCATCATCAACTTGATATTCCTCCCACGCCGTAGTACCTCAATTCCTCAATCCAGGCTTACCGCACAAGACCCAAGCATAAGACCACACTGATAGGAGCCACACCCCGCTGACTACTCTCACAAATGTTTTCTAGAAATACTACATTCCATAGTACTTTACTTGAAGAACTTCCTGCGAATCGGAATTCGTTACCATTACTTCCCAGATGTTGATACATAGAATCCCATAATTAGCATAAAATACAACAAGTCTTGGTCTTTTCTAATGAAAACACAGTCCCTAGCCACATACCCAACCTTAAGACACCTGATTATTACATGCCAAATCTTGGACACAATAAAACCATTCTCGAGAGTCATTCACTCTTACACAACTGTAAATTATCTGACTTAAAGAACAGAACCACTCGTGCCCTATCAGCACTCTGACACCGAAGGATATGATCTCATTCTAATTCAACGAACATCTTCTTTTTCTACACACTGAGCATTCTTTATCAACAACAGCTCAAGACATCCTATTGTCTTCATACATCTACGAAGAACCATATAACCTTTATCAAACTTTTGCTTTACTCGTGCCATCCTCGGCTTATTTTCTGCAACCAGGACTGATCCGCCAGCATACCTCGAAATGGAAACAACATAGCACATAATCGTGTGATCGGCCAATCAACAGCCACCTCCCGAACTTGGCTCAAAGCCATCTATCAGGACACATTTAATAACCCATAATACCTTTACTCTAATGATGCCACAATATTATAGTGAGTTTAAACGCAAGTCATCTACTAGTTTATGAAAACACAGATCCTCGGATACTGAAATCCTCTACAAACCTCGCATTCATCCCCACGTCAGCTGAGTCCACTCTCTTAAGCGAACCAAAATTTCAAATTACAACACGTACCTTTCAATTACACATGAGATCTTATAATTATATCCATAAAAGTCATACCCCTTAAGAACACTCCGCAGGAGATAACCCCCTGCTTTGCCTCAATTTAGTGTTTCAGCACACCTTCCACCATTATACACATAACACATCCATTTTAGTCTTCCTGAGTTTTAACTCATTCTGCCACAAGTATTGCACTTAACTTCCAACTAGGAGATACAAAAATATTCTTCACGTGCCCATAATTCGGACTGCACATCAAGCCACAATAGGAACGAATCACTTAACAGTCCATCTACTATCTTGCAGACTTCTTCGTCATTACCAAGTCATATAATAACATCTCACAGTACTAACATACTTATCACATGAGTACCAAACTGCAATTCCGGCTAATAGCGACAATATCGAACATATAAGTTCAAAATACTTACTCACACGATCAACACCTCAGTGCTCTAGCCATAGGCAAGATCCAGCGTCAAGTCCTCCAAACTAGCGCAACAATGAACTTACGGGATCACTTCTCACCCCTCGATCGGGGAATCACAAGCCACCAAAGCACTTATAATACCGAGCACTCATGTGCGCATACAGACGTGTGGCTCTCAAGCTGAATCAAGTACGCACGATAAGAATTACAAGAAAGTGAAGTTTTCCTAAAGGTTCTGCAGCATCTCGAGGATAAATACAGACGTCTCCGTACCGATCCGCAAGACTCTACTAAACCTGCTCATGACTCGTGAGACCTAGTAACCTAGGCTCTGATACCAACTTGTCACGACCCAAACCCACACTGTTCATAATGGCGCCTCTCGTGAAGACAAGTCCATCCAATTAACCCAATTCACTTCCTTTTAAAATGATTTAATCATAAATGAGTAAAGTGATACAGCTTAACAGCAATAATAATCAGGACTACAACCCCACAGAACCCGATCGGGGTGTCACAAGTCACGAGCATCGAAGAGGTAGGAACACTACTATAGGGCCAATATTATATATACAAAAATAAAATCTGGACATTAAAGATGAAGTGCGGTGCCGCAGACGCTGGCGGTCACCTTGCTCAGCTACATTAGCAATGCCTTCAATCCGCTACTAACACGCTACCAGGTGAACAATACCTACAACTGCATGCGAGGTGCAGAGAGTAAAGTGAGTACTTCCAACTCAGTGGTAATAAGAGCGAATAATATCTGAGAAATAAGAAAATACGTATGAGCACTCCAAAATGCTATAAAAAATAGTACAACCCTTTGAGAAAAACCGTAACGCTGCGAAAATCTTTTAGAAAATCTCAAGCTCAGTTAAAAATCTCTTTTGAAAATATCATTTTTCCAACAATTTAAGCAAGTAAATGCAGGACAGGTAGTGCAAGTCAGCACAAAAGTCAGCCTCTCGGGCACAAACAAGTATGCATAACTGAGCTCATAACTCGCCCTTCAGGCAATATTCTTACCTCTGGTCAGCCACTGTTACCTGACCCATTTACATCATACTGTGTCACTGTTACCCCTGTCTCAAATTTATCCACTTTGAAAGTGATCAGATAATATCATAACAATAAATAAATATCTGAAGAAATAACACAACAACAATTAGTGCACAAAGGTATGAATGCAATGTAATACATATGACAGTACACTCTAGTACCCGCTGCGGCGTGCAGCCCGCTACACTTATTTAACGTCGACAGCGCTCACTGGGGGTGTGTACAGACTCCGAAGGGGCTCCTACAGCCCAAGCGCAATATCAGCCAGGTATTGCCATAAAATAGGCTCTCGGCCTCAATATCAATATATAATAATCGCTACGGCGCATAGCCCGATCCATATAATATACTACTGCAGCGTGCAGTCTGATCCATGCATGTATTTGTATATACTGCTGTGGCATGCAGCCCGATCCATATCTCAGTCTAGAATATGCAAAAGAGCCACTCGGGCAATGTCAAGTAATAGCTTTTTAAATCAAAATATCAGAAAAATGCAATCTGAGCCTTTAAACTTTAGCAATACGACTACGCATTTTGAACACAGTGTTTCACTTAGGACTGAAATCATGTAATATGCTAAGTGTCATAAAAACCGTGATAATAATCCTTACAGGGTTCAAATAACTGGCACTAAGCCCAAAAACATGGCAATCAGCCCAATTCAAGATAGCATCTAGCAAGTTTCAGTCAATTATGCAGTAAAATCCACAACCGGGATGGACCAAGTCACAATCCCCAATGGTGCTCTACCCCACGCTCATACCTAGCGTGCAAGTCACCATAATATAGCTCTATGATGTGCAAATCCGAGGTTTCAAACCCTCAGGATATCATTCACAAGTATTACTCACCTCGAACCGGTGTAATTCCTCGGTCACGATGCCTATTCCCCTCAAATTAGCCTCCACGCGCGTCGAATCTAACCAAAAATTGAGCGAATACATCACAATATACCAATGGGACAACACCCAATCGAAAACAATAGAAAATATAGCAAAAATCTCGAAACTAGCAAAACCCGAGCCCCAGGCCCGCTTCTCGAAAAATTATAAAACTTACATCACCGGATTCCTCGTCTCGCCACGAGTCCATACATACCAAGAACTCCCAAATCCGAGCTCAAATGACCTATCAAATTCCAATTTGAAATTGTCAAAAACTCAAGCCCTAGTTTTTACCCCTTTTTAGTGAATTTGAACCAATTTCCATGTTAAATCTACAATAATCTCGTGTATTTAGGCTAAGGAACTTACCTCCAATCAATCCTCCTTGAATCCCTCTTCAAATAGCTCTCCCAAGCTCCAAAATCGCTCAACAATCGAGGAAAAATAACATAGGTTCGCGGATGAAATATCAATTAAAACCCTTCTGCCCAGGTCGATTTTCGCTTCTGCGGATCCAATACCGCTTTTGCGGCTTCTGCTTATGCGGTCAACGTCTGCTTTTGCGGACCTTTCACTTAAGGCAACTATCCGCTTCTGCATCGACACAACCGCTTCTGCGGTTACCGCTCCTGTGGTCTCTTTCCGCTTCTACGAACTTTCGTTTAAGGGGCATGACCGCTTCTGTGGTCCAAAACTCGCACCCGCAATACCGCTCATGCGGTCAAGACTTCCACTTATGCGAAAATTGCTGAACACTTACCTTTTCGCACCTGCGGAGCTTTTTCCGCTTCCGTGAAGCCGCATCTGCGGTCTACCTTCTGCAGATGCGGAAATACTTGCTGCAACAAAACCAACAAAACTTCCAACTTCAAATTCTCTCGTTCAACCAAAAGCATCAAAATTGCTCAAATCAAAAGCACAAACACGATCTATTCCCTTATTCAAACTTGCTCAAATCATCAAAATGCCATCGTTAACATCAAAATCCTCAATTTTCATCAAATCAAATCCTTAGTTTCTTAATAACTTCAAAATTGCACATTCGATCAAAAATTCAACAAGACGATGTCCGAATGACCTGAAAATTTGCGAACATATCCAAAATCACCTAACAAAGCTACTACAACTCTTGGATCTCTCAGATCAAAATCTCACCTATCAACCGGAATCCGCCAAAATTCAAACTTCGCCAATTCAAGCCTAATTCTACACCGGACCCCCAAATTCAATTCTGATCGCACTCATAAGTCACAAATCATCCCCCGAAGCTAACCAAATCACCGGAATTTACATCCGAGCCCTCTAACTATATAGTAAACTTTCGGTTGACTTTTCCAAATCAAGCTTCCTTCTAAGGGGCTAAGTGCCTCATTTCCAGTTAAACCCAATTAAATTCTATCCGATCAACTCAAATACTGACATTGAAACATAGAGCAACATAATATGGGGGAAACGGGGTGGTAACTCACGTGACAACGGGCCGGGTCGTCACAATCTTCTTGTTTTCAAGTTTACCCGGAACAAGTTACGTAGTATAAGGAATAGAGCAAGAGACTCCAAGAAAGCAAACTAAACTATAGATAAGAAAGTTTCCCTACAAAAGGGGCTAGCTTCAACAACCCCTAACGGATGGCTTGCCAAGCTACACAAATAGTTAATTTTTTTATAGTTGCAAATATTTTCCTACAAAAGGGCTGGCTTCAAAAACCCATAAGTGATGGCTTGCCAAGCTCTACAACTCAGAAAACTTTTGTACTATAACCAACGTTAGCTGTTTATAACTCAGAAAACTTTCGTACTAAAAAAACTAACTTTCTTAGAGTATTCTTACTCTATTTTCATACATGGACCGGCCTTTCCATCCATTCGAATGATAGAGCAAGAGGGAAATTTAGAAAGCACTCATATGTAATATATCACAAGAGGTTTTACAAAGGTTATAAGATGATTGCAAGATGATCTTCCGACTACTACAAGACCTCCTTTATATTGGGCTAGGAGGTTATTACAAGACAAACATACATGATAAAATAGACCTATCTTACATGTGGGTTCTTCTAAGTATGTGAAAGACTTTAGGCAAACCAACTAAAAAGAAACTAAAAATATGTGAAATAGGTGAAATATACATGGTTTGGCACGTGAAAGTATGTGGGAGCATGTGACGCCATGTGAAAGTATGGTGTTGCATGTGACGACGTATGTGGAGGCATGTGGAAGCATGTGAAAATAAGTTAAAGTGGGGCCTGGATAATATGGAAAGATGTGGAAATTTGTCTTGGAATGGGTAGGATATTTTTGAGGGTTTTTTGGTGGCTAATCTAGGATGATGGTGGGATTAGCAAGGATTTAGGTAATTATTCTTTATTGATTCTAGGGTTGTCTTCTAGGCATCTTTTGAAAGACCTTGTGTAGTAACGCTTGGAATTTGACGGTCTTTTTTTGCGGTGTTATTTATCTTTTGGAGAAGTAATCCATAACATTAATCTGGAAATGTCTTGAGTGATCTTTTCTCGGATGACTTCGTATAGGGTTTGATATTTTTTTGCTGCTGTCCGGACTCTTTCCCAGTGAGGATGATTGCTTGTATAATTCCAGCTTGCCCAATCTTTTGGACAGATCTCTTTCGGAATGCACCTATTTTGGTGGAAAAGGATTCTTTGTGCCTCGCTATATTCTTCTTCCATTGATAAAATGGACAAGGAAAATTTCCACCAGAATGATGTCTCTGCATGCGCCTGGACTTTTTCATTAATAATCTTTACTGGCTTGTGAAACATGAATAACTTTGCTGCATAGGAATTATTGAAACATTTCATCCAGTATCTTCTAGGTTTGAACCATAGCAAAAATATTTTAAGAGCTGCTGCAATGTTATCAAAATCCTCGAAGACGTTGCATTTCAATTCCATGAAAATATAATAATGATGGCATAGGTACCAGAAAAATCATAATAGTTCTTGTGGAAAATCATTGGCTTAAGCTATGAATATATGGCAGAACAGATACTCTGGATTGACCCCATGTGGCTTGAGAATGGATCCTCCATGTTATCGGAAAACTTGGAGCTCATAATGGGTTCTTCTTTCCATAATAATTGATGGATCAAAGGGATCCACGAGGTTGAACAACTTCTGTTTGCATTATTTGATGTATTCTAGTCATTTTTGGCTAGATTGAGTCGAGTGTTGATGAATCGATAAAGGAAAAGCTAAATTGAGTATTGGATTGGCCGTATTGAGGTAAGTATCTTGCCTAACCTTGTGCGGGGGACTTCCGTTTAGGGTTTGAGTCTTTTATGCTAATTGTAGTCCGTGCAGGCGAGGTGACGAGTGTGTGCTCGAACTTATTTGTTAGAAATTTGCATGTAGGGTTCTTAGGTCCTTATGTTCATTATGTGCAAAGTATTCTGTTATGGTTGAGTTTTCTAATTGCTTAAATTACCTCTATATGCTCCATATGATGTTGCTAGCTTTCCTCTAAATCTTACGTGTCACTTGACCCCTAATTGCCTTAATTGAAGTGATTGCCTTCCTTATTGTTTTGGTACTTCTTGATTGTGAGTTCTTCTATGACCTCGTGCAAATATGTTACATGTCAATTTGTTGTGGTTACCAGTATAATTATCATGTGCTTATTATGTCTTGTTTCTTTGTTAAGGTTAGTGTGCTTCTTGATTTTTTTTGTGAACCTTATTATGTACTGTTCATGCTTGACTTGATGAGTATTCATGTTAGACCATTCTTATGGTAATTCCTTGGTATTTGATCGTTGTTGAGTATTGACTCAAGTTGGTATTCATTTTGTAAAGTTAATTGTTGGAACGAGATTGGTTATTGTTGACTCCCTTGCTGGGATGTATTTGTTTCTATTGTTGATTTCCTTGCCGAGATGTTATTATTTATGATATTATTTCCCTTGCCGGGATGTTATTGTTTATGATATCATTTTCCTTGCCGGGATGTTATTGCTTATGATATTGTTTCCCTTGCTGAGATATTATTGTTATACTAGTGTTCCCTTGCCGGGATTCTTTTGTGATTGGTGTTGATTTGTATATTGGGATCGAGTTGCACGCCGCAACATTATGATATGGGATCGAGTTGCACGCCGCAACAATATTGTATGGGATCGGTTTTCACGCCGCATTAATATTATATGGGACCAGGTTGCAAGCCGCAACAAGGAGTAATAAGGGTGGACATGTGGGGTCGGGTTGCACGTCGCAACATCATTATATGATTTGGATCGGATTGCATGCCCGCAACAACACTATACGATTTGGATCGAGTTGCACGCTGCAACAGTATTATATGATTGGTATCGAGTTGCACGCCGCAACAAGAAGAGTAAAAGTGAATATTGTTGCATGGTGAGGATTGAGAGTTAAAGCACGAAGGGCAATACCGTGCACTTTCTGTTTGTTGTGTTTATTTGTTGTTATCAATTAAAGTGTTTTTACTGTTTAGGTTCCTTTATTGATGTGATCCTTTGTGTTTTAATTCATAGTGTTTTCAATACCTCGCCATATTTATATATACATATTTCAATACTTCAAATTACAAAATTGTCACATTTTTAATTCAGTTGTTTGAAGTTGTAATTTACTTAAAAAGGAAATTCTACTAAGTAATTTATTAAATCCCATGTTAAATGTAATAATTCATTTGATGTGGTATTTTAAATTGAAAATGGTACTTTCTTTATCCAAATGATTTCTAAAAACAACTTCATCTTTTCTTGCAGAGTTCCTAATTGTTTTAGAAGTTGTACTCCACTTTATGTTATGTAAATGAGACTCCCGGAACATCTTAATTGCATTAGTTATGGGTCATATGTACTGAGTAACATGAGAATGTTGTTGTACAAAGTGAAAAAAAATATGTGGGCACAAGGTGCCGGGTGTGCTAAAGGTTCGGAAGTTGAGGTTATGATATGAGCCATCGAGTTATGAGATGATTGGGGTTGTGCACCATTAACGATATGATTGATTGAGTTGAAAATGTCTTCCTTACTTGAGTTCATTCTACTTCTCTGTGTTCCAGCTAGGTTTGTGTTAATTTATTTGGTTATCTTTCGTTTCCATCCGAATTTTCTTTTATTATTTCGTCTATTTATAGATTGATTTATCCTTGCTTTTGATATTATTTCATTACCTTTATCTTGATATTTGTTATCATATCCTGTTTAATCTGTCTGACCAGTTGGTGTCTTGACTGTTCCTTGTCACTACCCCGCCGAGGTTAGTCTTGACACATACTGGGCACCACCATGGTGTACTCATACTACACTTCTATACATTTTTGTACATGATCCAGGAATTGATCGATAGTAGCTGTGCAGATCGTCATGGTGGAGACTCAAGGTAACCTGTTGCTACGTTCGCAGACCCCGGAGTCACCTTCGTTTGTATTTATGTTCCATTGTTTCCTTCTCCTTCTAGGGAAGTGTTGTATTTATTTTGTATATTTCTCTTAGAAAGGATTATGACTTGTACCACCGATTTTGGAAAATGAAATTTGTTCCAAGTAATTTAATTTAAAGTTAGTAAATATCCATGTTATTACAGAAAAGGTTAGGTTTACCTTGTTTAGAGACTAGGTGCCATCACGACTCCTTTGGAGGGATTTTGGGTCGTGACAAGCTGCCCATGGCAGAAGTCGGCCAATCACTTTTTGTCGATCAAAGATAATGTTTCAATCGGGTCTTGACTCAATCTTCATCATCGATCTCGACTTCAAAAATGATCCAAAGAGAGGGAATCTCATTTTTGTTCTAATTTTTGTTTATTTTCTTACAAGCCTTATCTTCAACATATTATGCTTCTTGGTTCATTATTTCAAAGTCTAACATCATTTTAGTATCTAGGCATGAAGTCCACAAGCAAGTCATGTTAGTAAAATCTGCGTTAGCATAACTGAAAAAAGAATAAGAAGGAGACAAGATTAAGAAAAGAGACATTCATGGAAGATGAAATATTGATATCATTTCTTTGCGTTTTAAGATAGAAGGGTTTATATTAGAAAGTAAGACAATAAAGTAAAATATTTGGATTATACCCTGCAATAATCCGGACTCGAAAAAGACAACAAGACTGACTACTGAGATTCCCATCCGACGGAGAACTTTTCATGGCTTGGCGACCGTTTTAGGTTTCTCTTCTGTCATGTCAATGGCTACAATGACTTTTGTCGACGCCCCCTTTTTCACCAAGGCGGAATCGGGTTTACGACATTATGGACAAAATAACTCTTATTCCTTTTTGAGGAACCGGGTTATGGAATTTGAAGAGTCGCCACCTAATGATTATAGTGCATTAGGACACTTTTTT
>MU697722.1:0-15420 GCA_026770625.1 Nicotiana glauca | reverse complement strand
ATTAAAACTGATAATGGACAGATTAGTTTAACACATAGCGTTGGATACTAAGTCTACTTTGAGCCCCTCGGGTCCGGTTTGTTAGAAATCAAAATACCTTGAGCGAATGATTTAGAAGATACTGGTTTTAGAAAAATTAGTCAGACACAGAAGAGCTTTAAAGGAAAGTATAGATTACAGTAAGTTTATCAACAGATTTTGAAAGCATTAGGCTGTTTGAGTGAAAATGCAGACGAGTTATGCAAGAATTTCGAAGGCAGGAGCATTTTGAGAAAGAAAAGTTGGTTGCAGGGCTGTTTTGAAGGCAGTTTCAGAGACTGATTAAAATTCTTAAGCAGAACTATTTAAGAAAAAAAAACTGTTCATGGAAAAGAACNGTCTGAAGCATATCTTAAAGAGAAACAAAGATGAAGAACCTCGGAACTTAGGATTTCAGAGAAAACCCTAGAAAAACGAGAAAGGCCTGGAACGGGCGGGCCCTGAGTCGGAGATGGACTCACAGGGCTAGGACTCGCCGGAGATGAGCCGGAAAATGGCCATAAAACTTGAATCGGAGAGCTTCTTAGCCGGGGTTTTCAAGGTCATACCTTGAATCTTCATGCAAAAGGAGGGTAAGGGTGAGTGGGGGTAGATATAGATTACACAAGGCCTGGGAGGCCATGATTTCTGGTGGAATAAGGTCGGAGACTGGCGGAGAGGGCTAGGGTTTCAGAGGGGCTTGGGAGCGTTTGAGAGACGAAGGGGATACAAGGGCGGCTGCTGAAGAGAAATGATTAGGGTTAGGAGGGCTATTGGATTAAAAAAGGAAGGGGTTAACGTGGACCGTTGATCTAAATGATCAACGGTCGAGATTAAGGGGTGCGTGGGTCGGGGTTATTTAATTGGGTCTGGGTCGGGTAATTTTTGAAATTAGGTAGTGTAATTGGTGGTTAGATTGGGGCTGGAATTGGGCTAAAATTGAAATTAAAAAGGGCTACAATTTAAATAGCCAATTTTCCCCAATTTTAATTTTATAAAATAGTAAATGATGTTCAAAAATCAAAATTAAAATTATTGAGTTAATAAAGAATGCATAAGTACTAATTTAAAAATATTAGGAATGATTTTTGATTACAAATGCTATTAAATGGAGAAATAGGCTAAAATTGCAATTTCATGCAGTTTTAATTTAAAAATACCAAACGGACTTGTAAAATCATGTAAATTATATTTTTGTTTAAATGTGAGAATAAAATAAATTATTCACCAAAATGAGAAGTTTTGAGAATAATTATTGGATTTTATAGTGCAAAATAGGCCATAAATTGGTTTTAAAAATCCTTAAAAATGTGGAAAAATACCAAAATCTTTGTGGATGTTTATACATACATATACATTCTAATTTGAAAGTATTTTGAGTATAAAAATACATAGGGAAAAATTGGGTATCAACAACTTTCAGTGCCGGATGAAGCTCCCTATTATCACAGATCATTCTAACGACTGGGCCATTGTTGTGAGTAGGCAAGGGATTGTTTGTCATATTTGGGGGCATCGTCTTCCATAAAAACTATTGCCTTGACCTCAATGAGGTCCTTCACTGCTCTTTCGAGAGTGCAACAGTCCTCGGTATCATTTCTGATTGCTCCAGAATGGTATTTGCACCTAGCATCAACTCGGTGCGAGGGGGAATCGAGGTTTGGCATGTTCAGGGCTACTGACTGCAGCACACATAGCCTGGTTAGCTTTTGGAACAAATTTGAATACGATTCAGCGATAGGGGTGAATTGATTCCTTCTGGGAGGCTCTCTTGGGTGGGGATTGTATTGGGAATTTTTTTTGGGGGGATTATATGGAGCTTGGTAGGGACGAGCATTTCTGGGAGGTAAAGATGGGTTTGATTTTGTGGCCGCATGTAAGGTTGTGCGTTCATCACCGCATAGTGAGGCAGTGCCACGATAGATGCCGCCGCATGATGCAGGTAGTAATGTTGCGAAGTTCTGGGTAGCATATATGACTGGATGAATGACCCGTAGCCTCCCTTGAGCTAGAAGCCATCATGGCTCCCTCTTCTCTCTTGTTTCTATTTGTCAACCCCCACCCATTCTGGATGTCCTACGATGTGTCTTTGAAGGTGTCCTGACTCAATATTCTTCCCATCTTCATACCATTCTCGATTATTTCTCAAATATTAATATCCTCGGTAAAAGGTTTGCCAATGGCGGCTAACATATAATGGAGGCCATCATGATCCTGAGCTTGGAGAAAATAGTCAATCCTCTCCACCTCTTTCATTGGTGGTTTGACACTTGCAGCCTACTCCCTCCATTTGATTGCATATTCTCTGAAGCTTTCTACTGGTTTCTTCTTTATGTTGACAAGAGAGGAGTGGTCAGGCACTATATCGATATTGTACTAAAATTGTTGGACAATTCTCGAGCCATGTCATTCTAAACATGCTAGTGAGAGTGTCGTGCCTCCTTTTTATCGCGAAATCGGGTTGATGACATTTTGGTTGAGACAACTCATTCCTTTTTGGAATAGGGTTTGCATTTTTGAAGAGTCACCACCTAATGATTTAAGGTGCGTTAGGGAACCTATAGATTTCATTTATAACTACGTTTTGTAAACAGAGATAGGGTAAAGGCTTGAAATTATCCTAAGGGAAAGGTGTTAGACACCTCTCGTGATCCACTAGTGCGGTTCCCGGCCGAACACTTTTTGTTGATTTGTATAATTAGCAAATAAACAAGTATGGCTCAAATAGTAGGGGATTTAAGTTTAAGTACACAGATGTTTGAAAAAAAACTGTTAATGAAAAGCTAGATTTTGAAAAAAAGAAGTACAATCTAAGCCTATTTGTGAATGTAAAGGGGTGTCCTAGGTTGGTTGGCCTATAAGATCACATCAGTACAATGCCCGGTAATCACTCCTTAGAAAGGGGCTATGCATGGCATTAGCGCACTAGTCATCATATCCATGTCTACCCTTTCCATCTCCTTATTGGTCATGCAAAGCGAGTGTTGGTCACGGATTCCTATCGCATGTTGCTAGCCATCCCTTCTTAATAATCTTGGAGAGAGTTAGGACCTCTACCTATAGGTGGTTCTAGATGTATCCCTAAGGTTTTAAAAAGGCAAAAATTCTAAGGCGAATGTAAAAACATTTAGGACTTTCACACAAAATGGGAGCAAGTAAAAGGCTCAGAGTTTTCTCCTCAAACAATCACATAAGCAGCACTGCTCAAGCACAGTTAAGGGCGTTATTCAAAATCTTAAGGCATGACATCTAGGTGTTTTTTAGAAGGTAAGCAGATAGCCGATTTCTTGTATTACTTAGAAAGGCCGAATAAGTTTACCTACTAATTTTAAACCCTGTTGAGAATTAGGCCGTATACACAAGAAGGTAGATTTCTAATTTGAACAGCTTGGTTGCCTAAGGCTTGCTTAGGTGTGAGATAGTATACCAATCCTTAGAAGTAAGGAAAACTGATTGAAAACAGGTTGTTTAAACATGCTATTCTAGGTGTTCAACACATAGAATTATCACCAATTAATTGTAAGAACTCAGTAAAATTGTTTTATCCCCTTTTTGTGCATTCATAGTTAGCCTAAGTGCGCTTAAGCAAATATAAAATCTTAAATACATGGTATCTAATGCACAGAGATGCAAAATACTAAGCAGGATTTCTATATGCACAAATATTACAGTGTTTGAACACGATTTCTAGAATATGCAGGGATGATATGTTTGTTAGTGTTGTTTAGCCTTAAAACAAGATCTCTAAGTGCGTATAGCAGTAGGAACATGATCGCATAAAACACCAGTTATTAGCACATTTAACTCAGGATTTTCTAAGTGATATTATAGCGAAATGGACATGCTAATAACAGTAAGTGTAAGTCTTAGGGAACATGATCTCTAATGAATGAAATGAGTCCTAACCATGGTTTCTATTGCGCAAGTAGGAATATAAATCTAATAACATATTTTCTACCCTTTTAATAACTAAAGCATGCATAGTTACCCCCCCCCCCCACTATGCATCCCTGGAGTTGTTTACAATAGTTATTACAAATCATTTGCATAAATTGCACAATTGAAATAAGAGAAAAAAAAAGTTATGCTATATGGAGCCTACAGATAGGCCCAAAATCTCCAGAATGCCTCAAATGCCATGATTCTTAGCCTTTCTCATATATGAGTATTGCAGGGTCCCAAGGCAAGGCTCACATAAAAGGGGCAGAATTTAGTGGTCTAAGAATAGAGTGAGAGTGCTTGACATAGTTTTGAAAAGATTTAAGCAGGAAAACAGTTTAAAAAAGAATTGTTTGTAATAGTTTTGTAAAATAACATAGGGAGTTATTATATAAGACAATTTGAAAAGGTTA
Organism: Nicotiana glauca; assembly: GCA_026770625.1. Taxonomy (NCBI): domain Eukaryota; kingdom Viridiplantae; phylum Streptophyta; class Magnoliopsida; order Solanales; family Solanaceae; genus Nicotiana; species Nicotiana glauca. The sequence goes on along the minus strand of MU697722.1, from coordinate 11,050 downwards.
AGGTGACTAACAATCAATTAAACTAAATACAGAGCCAGAAGAGGTTCATCAACACTTCAATACATGGAATCAAACTAGTACACACATCCACTCAGGGGTAATGGGAATTTGGGGTAAGTATAGGGCACATAGCAAGCACAGAGGTACAGAATTAGAGGAGCCTTGAAAGGGGTTAGGGCTATTAAAGTGCAACATGAACTTCAGGGTAATACAGAATCAAACTGACTTAGGATAGCCAACTACTTTACACAGGAGAGTGCATGCCGTAGATCATAGAAACATAGTCACATTGGGCTACAATGGAAAGGGATTCAAGAGCAGTCTAATCCTAAGGGGTATATTCAGAAGGATGCAGTAAAGAAAACAGTGAAGTAGACATGTTAATTGTAGGCTGAGCAACAAAACCATAGCTTGAAACATATTAGAAACATGTCAAATTGAAGTAATAGGAGAAGCATATTGTTTTGGTACTTGAATTGAAATTAGAACATACAGCTAAAGAAGATAGTAAACACAAAGTGAGGAGCAAGAGAGTAGAGTAATCAGCCATGGCTTGCAGCCGGCTGTCTTAGAGCAATAGCAAGTAACCAGAAAAAAGAGAGCAGAATCATTTTTTTATTGTGTGAGAGAGAGATTTTTGACTAATGTGTTCGTATGTTGTGTTAATGAAAAGCAGGGTATTTATAGTTTAAAGAACATGCAACAAATAAAGGAGGAAACATAGTTCAGTAATAATTAAAGCAATATGTATCTATTAGAACAAAATCAGCATAGGTACTTCCCTTAATTAAGGAGTTAAAAAAATCAAATGGTAATAAGCAGTGAAAAATACAAAATGAAATCATGTAAGACTGAACATGACATATAAGTAAACAAGCATAGTATAGAGCATGTAATAGATTCTAGGTTCCACAAATTCTAATTAAGAAAAATGTGTAAGAATCAATTTGATAGCATAGTCAACCACAAAATAATGCAAGAAAATATTTAGAGGTTGAAATCAGTAGAGAATATCTCAAGAAATTAGTGAAGGATCAGTCACAGAGATTCAAAGATTCAAAAATATCAAATAGTACTAATTTAGCATAACTTTACGAGAACAAGCACATAGTAAGCAAAATCAGAACTCTAATAAGCTGAGTAGGGCAAAAATCATATAAAAAATAGGGATTCATGTAGAGCATAGCATGAGTCAATAGAATAAACATGACATAGGTGGAAGAATTAAAATTCAGAGGCACTGATGAACAAGATAGGGCAAAACCCGCAGAGAATCATAAGGCTCATGAGAAACAAACACATATACAAATTAAGCGAACATATTATCACAAAACAGACTCAGAATCCAGGATTAAAAACAAGAAACTTAGGGTTTTCAACATAATAACTCGGATAAAAAGAGAAAACTCAAATAAACGTCTAAACATAGTGAAAATCATAGATTAATACTAAAATCAGAAGGAAAAGCCATTTTGAAGAGGGGTTAAGAAACCCTAGTTTGATGACAAAGAGTCGTTTTAGAAGAAATCGGAGAAATCCTTAAGAAAAAAGTAAAGGTAACTCGAATAGACTTAGATCTTATTATAGATCTTAGAAACCAAGAGTCAAAATCAGGGTTTCAGAGAGAGAATCGGCTAAAAAATCACAGGTTCTGGCCGGAGATGGCAGGATCTTACTCAGACAGGCCAAGATTGGCTTGAGAATGACATGAAAAACCATGGGGGTGAGATGAACTGCCTCTGGTTCCTTGAGGACCTTAGGGTATCAATAATCAGATATGGGGGGAGCAATGGAGGCTAGGGGTGGTGGTGAAATCGCCATTGTTACCGGCGAGCCAACGACCTGCAAAAGGGACCATGGTTTAGCAGAGAGAGCTTCAGAGAATTTGAGATAAAATGGGAGGGTGTGTCGGTGGAGAGTGATGAGAGAATGGGAGAAAGTGACGGTAGTCTATTAGGTTAAATTAGGAACTAGGGGATCTGTTCCACTGATTAAAATTGATCAACGGTCCAGATTGGACCAGGGATTGGGTCGGGTAGGATTGATAGATTAGGCCTGAGGTTTGGGCTGTTTTAATTGGGTTGGAGTCTGATTTAATTATGCTAGAATTGAAATTAAATTGGCTATTTTCTAAATACCCAATTAAATAAAATAAAACAATTTACAAAAATAGCTGATAATTGTACAAAATGAATTTTATGTGTAGAAAATAATTAACCTCAATTCGTAACGGTTCCTTTGCAGGTGGCGCTGCTTCAAACTCAAGAGGTATAGACATAGTCACCTCCACATCCTCAGATGGTTGGATCTAGACTATGATTGGATTGAGAGTAGTTGCCGGTTTCTTTGGTTCATCACCTTCTGCGATCAACCCAATTGATCCCTAAGGATCCCAGTCATCTTCTACTTCAATTATGTGGATACCTCCACCCTTATGGTATGGCAGAGGATTGTTGCGGATGTTTGGAGTGGGTTCCTTTTCCATAATGATCTTGTTATCAATCAAAGACCGTACCTTGTCTTTCAAAGAACGACATTCATCGATGGGGTGCCTTTTCATACTGGAGTGGTATGCACAGAACTTGTTTGGGTTTACGCACTGAGAAGGATTCTCAGGGGTTGCAGCAGGGATGGGGGTGACATAACCAGTGGCTTTGAGCTTCTCATACAGCTGGGTCAATGGCTTCAGCGACGGCGATATATTATTTTGGAGGTCTATAATCAAAATTAGGTTGAGGTCTGGGGAAGTTTTGGTGTGTAGGGGGTGATTGATAATGGGATGGTTGAGAATTATAAGTGTGGTAGACATGAGCGGGTTGGGAGTATCAGGGTAAAGTAGGTTGATATATAGGGGTGGAGATGATTGATAAGTTGGTGGTGGACCTTGGTACGAAGGTAAGGGTGCTTGGTAATTTGGTCTTGGTTGGTATGTGAGTGGAGGTACTGGGTAAGTTTTGTATTTGAGGGGAGACTTGGTCCTTTATGCAACCATCACGGCCACATGTCCCTTTTCTTGGACATACTACCGGACTATAAAGCCTTATTTGTCGCTTGCAAGGCTTTGAAATTTTTAACCATATCACTTTTAATACCCTCTTCAATTCATTCACTTAAATTGATAATGTCAGAGGACTTGTGATTCTCAATCATCATCAGTCGTTCATAGTACTGCGGGTCTGGGTCCAGACAAAGAATTTGTTCATTTGCTCCTCTTTTAAGGCGGGTCTAACCTTAGCAACTTTGGACCTCCATCGAGTAGCATACTTGTGAAATGTCTCCGTGTGATTCTTCTTCAAATTCTGGATATAGAACACGTCTGGTGCATTTTCTATATTAAATCTAAATCTGTCCATAAAGTCAGATGCCATGCTCACCCAACTTGACCACTTTGTGGGATCTTGGCTGATGTACCAAGACAACCAGCTTGTCGCAATAGGTCCTCAGATGGACCATTGGATCACCCATACAATCAAACATTTCAAACTTAGAAGGTTTGTACCCCCTAGGCAGTTCGACATCAGGCTGTATGCAAAGGTCCTCATAGTTCAGCCCCTCGATTCCTTTGCTTCCCCCGACTCCCTGAATCAGGCTGGTTAGTTTCTTAAGTTCCTCTGCCAAGATCCCGATAAGCAGTTCCTTCTCATCAGACTCAGGTGTGTATGAGATGGGTTGGGTGGAGTGTGGCATGGTCTACATGTAGATAGAATCGTTATTGTGGCCTGGTTTATGGGTGTGGAAATGGTCATTTGTGGAGTTCGAGGTTCCAGGATGAGTAGTGGAGTGTTGTTTGGGGTATGGTAGGTGTCACATTGGTTTTTTGGTGGAGCAGCGTGATTGTGAGGTACGGGATGATTCTGCTGTTTTGGGACATTTTGAGGATGTTTAGGGTTTTGTGCGTTAAGGAAGTTGATGTCTGGGGTGTAAGGGAAAATGAAGGTTTGCCAGATTTTGAACCTATTCGAGATCTTCCTGGAATTTCAACAGTTTCTATTCAGGCCGTGACACATTCTCATTAGGAACCCGAATACCCTGGCCATCAGTGGCATCTACCTATTCAGTTGTGTTCTCCTTCATGATGTTGTTTGAATCTTCCATTTTATTCTTGCCTTTGTTCTTACATTTAGAGGGACTAAGAGGAGGAGTGGCTGGAGGGCCCCCGTATCTTGTGAAATAAGATGACGATGCCAGAGTGCACGAACTAACCTTTGGAGAAGGGAAGAAAGAAAAAAAGAAAACAAAAAATAAAAACAAAAGGTAATCAATTCAATGAGGATTATGAAAAGTTTTTCAATATTTAAACACGTAGTGCGGGAATGTAAAACATGTCCTAATTTGGGAACCTCTTTATGCCCCAGTTAGGCCTAGCGACAAATTGACTTGGAGAACTTTTAATGCCAATAAATTCTTCATTTCATAATGTAAGAACAGACGAATCGCAAACCGATAAAAAAGAGTTACTATTGGCACTTGGCCTTATTATAAAAAGCAAAAAATAAATCTAGCCTATTTGCTCCCAGAAGGACCTTCCTCAGGTTGAATGTTCTCGTTGATTAAATCCTACAGCTCGCGTAGGATCATTAGTAAGAACCCCTTCGCCAGATGTCCATCCTCGTTTCCCTCAGTGCTCAGGTAGTCGTTGACTCTTTTCCTCACTTTTCCTTCCAATTCTAACAGGTTGTATTCCTGATAATCTAGCTTTTCACTAGTCTTGACGGCCCTTTCTTTCCATTCATTGATTTGATCATCCGATGGAGGATTCCTCCACCAGTCTAGCAAGAGTGGGGGTATGTTAACCATTCCAAAGCTGGGGACCTCATGCCTCATTTTTTGCAAAATAAAAGGGTTAGACCATACCCCTACCAGACTTGACTATTTATACATTTATGATCAGCATATCAGCATTTAGTTCTCCAAATTAATGCACAGAACATGATTGCATCCGTTTGGATTATGGAACGCACGGTGGACCTTGGACAAGGCTTATCTTAAAGGATCATTATGTGGACAACATAACTGACCCGGCTAGGTTTGATGATGATGCATGCACAATTTAAACATAGTAAGGTTTCTGTGGGGTTTTAGAGTGGTACCCTTGAGCGGACAACTCAAGGGGAAGGCACGGAACTGTTGACTACACCGTTGATCGACTAGTTTTACCGCAAATAAGCCTTTTCGAATTTAGGGGGTAGTGATATAGGAAGGGAGCAACCACTCATCAAGCGTTTCTATAGTATTTGTTTTGGAACAAGTGGAGTATGATGTTGAGCATGAATATGCAACAATTAAAAGCATGTTGTCATGTATTTGCATGTTAAGAAAGCGATAAATACAACGGTTTTATAATTTAAAACGACAATATATGGAGGAAACAAGAAAGATACGTCAGTTGCTTTTGAAGACTAAATTAAACGCTTAAAGGAATTTAACAAATAATTGCACAAATTCACAAAAAATGGTCTGAAATGGTTAAAGCCTAAAGTCCCCAGTAGATTCGCCATGTTGTCGCGCGCCCTTTTTCTCGTGAAATCGGGTTCATGAAATTTTGGTTGAGACAACTCATTCCTTTTGGGAAAGGGGTTTGTATTTTTGAAGATTCTCCACCTAACGATTTAAGGTGCATTAGGGCACCTATAGGGTTCATTTATAACTACGTTTGGTAACCAAAGATAGGTAATGGCTTGAAATTATCCTAAGAGGAAGGTGTTAGGCACCCCTAAAGATCCACTAGTGTGGTTCCCAGCCAAACAGGTTTTGTGGATTTGTACAATTACCAAATAAACAAGTATGGCTCAAACGGTAAGAGATTTAAGTTTAAGTACACAAATGTTTGGAAAAAAATAGTTAATGAAAAGCTAGATTTTGAAAAAAGAAGAAGTACAATCTAAGCATATTTGTGAATGTAAAGGGGTGTCCTAGATTGGCTGGCCTATAGGATCACATCAGTACAATGCCCGATAATCACTCCTTAGAAATGTGCTATGCGTGGCATGAGCGCACTGGTCATCATATCTATGTCTACCCTTATCGTCCCCTTATTGGTCATGCAAAGCGAGTGTTGGTCACAGATTCCTATTGGTATGCTATTAGCCGTCCCTTCGTAATGATCCTGGAGGGAGTTAGGAACTCTACCTATAGGTGGTTCTAGACCTATCCCTAAGGTTTTAAAAAGGCAAAAATTCTAAGGCGGCCGTCAAAACATTTAGGACTTTCACACAAAATGGGAGCAATTAAAAGGCTCAGAGTTTCCTCCTCAAACAAATACATAAGCAACACAACTCAAGCACATCTAAGGGCAGTATTCAAATTCCTAAGGCATGACATCTATATCTTTTTTAGAAGGTAAGCAGATAACTGATTTGTTGTATTACCCAGAAAGATCTAATCAGTTTGCCTACTGATTTTAAAACCTATTGAGAATTAGGCAGCATACACAAGAAGGTAGATTTAAGATTTTAACAGCTTGGTTGCCTAAGGCTTGCTTAGTTGTGGTATAGTACAACACTCCTCAGAAGTAAGGAAAACTGATTGAAAACAAGTTGTTTAAACATGCAATTCTAGGTGTTCAGCACATAGAATTATCACTAGTTAATTGTAAGAACTGAGTAAAATAGTTTTATCCCCTTTTTGTGCATTAATATTTTGCCTAAGCGCGCTTAAGAAAATATAAAATCTTAAAGACATGGTATCTAATGCGAAAATATGCAGAATCCTAAGCAGGATTTTAATATGCACAAATATTATAGCGTCTGAACATGATTTCCAGAATATGCAGGGATGATATGTTTGTTAGTGTTGGTTAGCCTTAAAACAGGATCTCTAAGTGCGTATAGAAGTAGGAACATGATCGCAGAAAACACTCTGATATGATGGAAAAATGGACATACTGAAAACAGTAAGTGTAAGTCCTAGGGAACATGATCTTTAATGCATGAAATGAGTCCTAAGCATTGTTTCTATTGCGCAAGTAGGAATATAAACCTGATAACATGTTTTCTACCCTTTTATTAGCCAAAGCATGCATAGTCAGCCCCTCCCTTTCCAATATCCACCCCAAAGTTGTTTACAATAGTTATTACAAACATTTACATAAATTACATAATTCAAATAATAATAAAAAAGAGAAAAAAATAGTTATGATATAGGTAGCCTATAGATAGGCCTAAAATCTCCAAAATGCCTCAAATGCCATGATTCTTAGCCTTTCTCATATCCGAGTGTGTCAAAGTTCCCTAAGGACCTCAAGGGATCTTGGGCAGTGCTCACACCCAGATTTTAGAGACAAGACAAAGTAAGTGCAGTGTGGAAAGGCCAGCTTTTGTGTGTCCAAGTTCAGAGGAGCTCAAGGGTCCCAAGGCAAGGCTTACACAAAAGGGGCAGAACTTAGTGGTCTAAGAGTAGAGTGAGAGTGCTTGACATAGTTTTGAAAATATTTAAGCAGGAAAACAATTTGAAAAGAGACTTGTTTGTAATAGTTTTTTAAAACAACATAGGTAGTTATTAAATAAGACAATTTAAAAAGGGTAAGGTGACTAAGAATAAATCAAACCAAATACAGAACCAGAAGAGGTTCATCAACTCTTCAATACATAGAATCAAACAAATACACACATCCACTCAGGGGTAATGGGGATTTGGGGTAAGTATAGGGCACATAGTAAGCACAGAGGTACAGAATTAGAGGAGCCTTGAAAGGGGTCAGGGCTTTTAAAGTACAACATGAACTTCGGGGTAATACAGAATCAAATAGACTTAGGATAGACAACTACTTAACACAGGAGAGTGCATGCCATGGATCATAGAAACATAGTCACATTGGGGTACACTAGAAAGGGATTCAAGAGCAGGCTAATCCGAAGGGGGTATATTCAGAAGCATGTAGTAAAGAAGACGGTGAAGTAGACATGTTAATTGCAGGTTGAGAAATAAAACCATAGATGGAAGCATATCAGAAACATGACAAATTGAAGTAATAGGAGAAGCATATTGTTTTGGAACTTGAATTTAAATTAGAACATACCGGTAAAGAAGATAGTAAACACAAATTAAGGAGCAAGAGAGTAGGGTAATTAGCCTTGGCTTGTAGCCGACTGTCTTAGAACAATAGCAAGTAACCGAGAAAAGAGAGTAGAAGAGTGTTTTTCTGTGTGAGAGAGAGATTTTTGAACTAATGCGTTCGTGTGTTGTGTTAATGAAAAGCAGGATATTTATAGTTTAAAGAACAAACAGCAAAATAAGGCAGAAAATATAGTTCAGCAGTAATTAAAGCCATATGTATCAATTAGAACCAAATCAGCATAGTTACTTTCCTTAATTAAGAAGTTAAAATAAATCAAACGTTAACAAGCAGTGACAAAATAAGGAATGAAATCATGTAAGACTGAACATGACATATAAGGAAATAAGCACAGTACAGAGTATGTAATCGAGGCTAGGTTCGACAAATTCTAATTAAGGAAAATGTCTAAGAATCAATTTGATAGCTTAGTCCACCACAAAATAAGCCAAGAAAATATTTAGAGGTTGAAATCAATATATAATATCACAAGAAATAAGTGTAGGATCAGTCACAGTGATTCAAAGATTCAAAAATAGCAAATAACAGTGATTTAGAACAACTTTACGAGAACAAGCACATAGTAAGAAAAATCAGAACTCTAAGATGCTGAGTAGGGCAAAAATCATGCAAAAAAAATTAGGGATTCCTGTAGAGCATAGCATGAGTTAATAGAACTAACATAACATAGGTGGAAGAAGTAAAAGTCAGGGGCACTGATGAATAAGATAGGTTAAAACCACAGAGAATCATAAGGCTCGTGAGAAACAAACACATATACAGATTAAGCGAACATTTTATCACAAAAAAGACTCAAAATCCAGAAAACTCAAATAAACGTTTAAACATAGTGAAAATCATAGATTAATACTAAAATAAAAAGGAAAAGCCATTTTGAAAAGGGGTTAAGATACCCTAGTTTGAAGACGATGAGTCATTTCAGAAGAATTCGGAGAAATCCTTAAGAAAACTGTAAAGATAACTCGAATAGACTCAGATCTTTTTACAGATCTTAGAAATCAAGAGTAAAAATTAGGGTTTCAGGGAGAGAAGCCAAAGAGAGAAAATTAGCTAAAAAATTACAGGTTCTAGCCGGAGATAGTAGGATCTTACTCGGACAGGTGAAGATTGGCCTGAGAATGACATGAAAAATTATGGGGGTCTGTTGAACCGCTTCTGGTTCCTTGAGGACCTTAGGGTAGCAATAATCCGGCATGGGAGAGCCATGGAGGCTAGGGGTGGTTGTGGACCGCCATTGTTACCGGCGAGCCAACGGCCGGTAAGAGGGACCATGGTTTAGCAGAGGGAGCTTGAGAGAATTTGAGAGACAATGAGAGGGTGTGTCGGCGGAGAGTGATGAGAGAATGAGAGAATGTGGGGGTTAGTCTATTAGGTTAAATTAAGAAATAGGGGATCTATACCGTTGATTAGAATTGATCAACGGTCCAGATTAGGCCAGGGATTGGGTTGGGTAGGATTGATTGATTGGACCCGGGGTTTAGGCTATTTTAATTGGGTTGGGGTCTGATTTAATTAGGCTAGAATTGAAATAAAATTGGCTATTTTTTAATGAATTGAAATAAAATTGGCTATTTTTTAATCACACAATTAAATTAAAATAATTTACAAAAAAATTGCTGATAATTGTACAAAATGAATTTTACGCATAGAAAATAATTAAAAATAATTATTTAATATTTTAAAATACGAATGATTAGTTTCTGGTCAAAAATAGTATAAAATTATATGCTTGGACTATAATTGCATAGTTATGGCAATTGTAGCCAAATGATGCAAATTTGGCTAATTATGAAATAATTTGGTTTAAATAGGACCATGAATAATAAATTAAATTAAGAAATTCTTTTGAAATCATTTGTAATGACATTTTGTAATTGTTTATTGAAAATAAAATACTGGGTAAATTAATAAAATATAAAAAAATTATGAAAAAATACCAATTGTTATTGATGCATGATTTTGAAGGTATATATGCAATTTTAAAAATATTTTGGAAAAGATTGGGTTTCAACAAAGAGCTGTCCTGATCTATGAACCATTCAGAAGCAATTCCTGGCAAACTTTCTCAAAAATAGGCCATGAGTAATTCTTCTTTGCCTACGGCTCCCCTCCATTGGTTGCAATACCTCTTCAAATGGGCCACAAGATCACCATGACCGTCATACTTGTCAAACTTGTGTGTCTTGAAGCCAGGTGGCAAATGACCATGGGGGAACATGCATAGATCGTTGAACGAAACACTGTTGTGGTCTCCCAAGCCAAATATGTTTCTCATGGCTTGTTCCAAGCTCTTCATTTTTCTAGCCATTTCCTTTTATTCCATATTCTCCTCAGGCTATGCAATCTCAATTGGGAACATTTTCTGAGGACTATGCTTGTATGAATCTGGAACATTGAAAGTCACTTCATGAAAGTAATGTTGCGCATCATGAGCATTGAGTTGTGGATCGTTCTTGGACTTTTGAGTAAGAGGCAGTTGAGGGACAGTAAAAGTATGGACAATGGGTACAGTAGGTAGGTCATTTCTGAGCGGTGCGGTTGGAGGACATGGAATAGAAGTACTGGGGATAGTGGGAAGGTTAATGCTCGGACTAAATCCAAGTTAGTAAGGGTAACTTGTTATGGATATGGACACTTGAGTTGCAACCGATCCCGAACCTTGTTGTACCAATTGTCCATAGACATCATCATTATGTGACTCATTCTCACTATTGTTTTCCATTCTACTTTTCCTTTTGATCGCGTGTTGTAAGGGTGAGTTGCTGTCACGACCCAAATTCCCAAACCTGGTCGTGATGGCGCCTCTCGTGAAGACAAGGCCAGCCAACTAACCCAAATCGCCTTTCTAACAATTCTTAAACATAACGAACAGAAAATTTAGCTTAAATGACATTAATTAACAATATATATATACAATCCAACTCAGCCCGACCGGGGTGTCACAAGTCACGAGCATCTAAGATGTAGGAACACAAC
>MU697718.1:5153-16665 GCA_026770625.1 Nicotiana glauca | reverse complement strand
CACTAATGCACATAATTAAAAATGTATAATTGGAATTAGATAAAAGCAAATACAACAGTTGAGTGACCGTGCTAGAACCACGGAATTCGAGAGTGCCTAACACCTTCTCCCGGGTTAACAGAATTCCTTATCCGGATTTCTAGTTAGCAGACTGTAACAGAGTCAAACTTTCCTCGGTTCGGGATTAAACCGGTGACTTGGGACACCATTATATTCTCAAGTGTATATGGTATTCAAATAACTAATTTAATTGTTGTATATGTAGTTTTGTTAGAAATTCAGGTTTAAAACAGGAGGTCACATTTTTGTTTTCTAGATGGGTACTCCGGGTACAATCAAATCTCCATTGCACCAGAGGACAGAGAGAAGACCCCTTTCACTTGACCGTATGGCATTTATGCCTTTCGACGGATGCCCTTTGGCCTATGCAACGCACCCGCCACATTCCAGCGGTGCATGATGTCCATATTCACTGACATGGTAGAGGACATAATAGAGGTGTTCATGGATGACTTCTCAGTGGTGGGGAACTCATTTGATGAGTGCTTGATAAATCTGACTCGTGTGCTGAAGTGGTGTATTGAGACTAATCTGGTTCTGAATTGGGAAAAGTGCCATTTTATGGTACAAGAAGGCATAGTCTTGGGACACCGGGTGTCAAGCAAAGGAATTGAGGTGGATAGTGTCAAGGTAGATATGATAGCTAAGCTACCCCTTCCAACTTCAGTCAAAGCAATCAGAAGCTTCCTCGGGCATGCCTGTTTCTATCAGCGATTCATAAAGGACTTCTTAAATATCGCCAACCCGCTCTATAAGTTGTTAGAAAAAGATCACCCTTTCTTCTTTTCTGATGATTGTAGGGTAGCATTTAAGGAGCTGAAAAAGAGGCTTGTCACAACACCTATCATAGTCACCCCCGACTGGGAGCAACCGTTCGAACTCATATGTGACACTAGTGACTACGTAGTGGGGGCAGTGTTGGGACAATTGAAAGACAAGCTGATGCATCAAATATACTATGTTAGCAGAACATTGAGTGGAGCCCAACTGAATTATACTGTGACTGAGAAGGAGATGTTGGCCGTGGTGTTTGCTTTTGACAAGTTCCGATCATATCTGATTGGGTCCAAGGTAATTGTATATACTAACCACGCAGCTTTCAGGTATCTAATTGAGAAAAAGGAGTCTAAGCCGCGTCTGATTCGTTGGGTGCTGTTGTTGCAAGAATTCAACCTCGAAATTCGTGACCGTAAGGGCATAGAAAATCAAGTAGTTGATTATCTATCACGACTTGAAGGAGATGAAAAGCAATCGAGGTTGAAGAGATCCTGGAAACCTTTCCAGACGAGCAGCTGCTCGCTACTAATCTTGAGGAAGCGCTATGGTATGCAGACTTTGCTAACTACCTGGCCAGTGGTATAGTTCCTCACGACCTTTCATCTGTCCAAAGAAAAAAGTTTTATCGTGATAGACGCATGTATTATTGGGACGAGCCTTATCTGTTTAGAATATGTGTTGACAATATGATCTGGATGTGTGTCCCCGATATAGAACAATCTTCTATTTTGCAGGTTTGTCACACATCAGCATATGGAGGATATTTTGGAGGGGTCAGGACAGCGGCGAAAGTGCTTGAGGCCGGATTCTTTTGGCCAATAATGTTTAGAGATGCACACCTGTGGGTGAAGGGCTGCAATGAATTCCAGCGGACCGGGAACATTTCCCGTCATCACGAGATGCCCATGAACCCGGTTCAAGAGGTGGAAGTGTTTGATGTCTGGGGGATTGACTTCATGGGCCCCATCGTCAGCTCATTTGGCAATAAATACATACTGGTTGTTGTGCACTATGTGTCCAAGTGGGTAGAAGCTACTTCGTTACCCACTAATGATGCAAGAATAGTGGTGGGATTCCTGAAGAAGAACATATTCACCCGATTTGGCACACCACGAGCGATTATCAGCGACAGAGGCACTAACTTTTGTAATAGAGCCTTCAAAAAGTTGCTTGCTAAATATGATGTGCGCCACAAGGTGGCTACTCCGTATCACCCGCAAACTAGTGGGCAGGTGGAAGTGTCCAATAGAGAAATCAAGAGTGTGTTGACCAAGACTGTGAACGCCACAAGAACTGATTGGGCGAGGAATCTAGATGATGCACTCTGGGCCTACAGGACCGCGTTTAAAACACCAATTGGTATGTCACCGTATAAGTTGGTGTTTGGAAAGGCATGTCACTTGCCAGTTGAACTTGAACATAAAGCGTGGTGGGCATTGAAGTAGTTGAACTTAGATATTGAAGCTGCAGGCACAACTAGAATCACTGAGTTGCATGAGCTTGACGAGTTCAGACATCTTGCTTCTGAGAGCACAAGATTGTACAAGGAAAGAATGAAGAGGTTACACGACCAAAACATTATTGAGCGATATTTCAAACTTGGGGACATGGTATTTCTCTATAACTCAAGATTGCGGCTGTTCCCTGGTAAGCTTAAGTCAAGATGGTATGGACCGTTTCGAGTGGTTGAAGCATTCCCTTCAAGTGCTGTAGAGATCGCCACTGAGAAAGACTCTCGTACATTTAGAGTCAATGGGCAGAGACTAAAACTATATGTGGGCATGAATGAACCAAAGGAAGGGTCTGAGATCCACCTGACTGAACCTCAGAGGTCGAGCGAGCCTTAAATGCGCTCACTTGAGTCGTGCTGCGACGTTAAATCAGGCGCTATGTGGGAGGCAACCCGCGATTGTGTTGTAAATATAATTTGTAATATCATATAAAAAAATTAAAAAGAGAGAGAGAGAGAGAGAGAGAGAGAGAGAGAGAGAGAGGTTGAGCGAATATTGCGCTCGTGTTACATCGTGCCGCGACGTTAAATCAGGCGCTTCATGGGAGGCAACCCACAATAGTAGAATTTCTAACATGTTGTATACATGCAGGTTAGTGCGGAGGTCATTGCATCACGAGCCTGGACATACTATGGGTAATGTAGGCCTTAAAAGAGGTAAAAATAGTGCCTAAGGGGCACAACAATGAACAAAAACCAAGCAATAGGCATCCAGTAACGGGCCCACCGCGGTCGTGGTGTAACCACGGTGGAATGCCCTCTTTGAAGTTTTCCCACCGATTTCGCGGAGTAATCGCGGTACGACTGCGGTGAACCCTCTCTGAAGATCTTCCACAACGGTCCCGGCGTAATCGCGGCAGGACCCCAGTGGACCAAAAATGGGCCCAGGTATGTGCAGCATAAAAAAAATTTATTTTCTTCCCCCTAATTACCCTAACCTACCCACAACCCCCTCCCTTACCCAACCAACAGAAATCCACCCTTTTCTTTTCCTCTCTCTCTCTTTTCTCTATCTTCTCTCAAATCTCTTAAATCCTCTCCAATTTTTCTTCTTCTTCTTCCCAAATCCTCTCTTCTTCTTCTCCATCTTTATTTCTTCTTTCTGCTTCTTCTCACCATAACCAACTCTTTCTTCCCATAACCCAAAACCCCCCCTTAATCGCCACCCCCCAACCAGCCACCACCCCCTGATTTTTTTTTTGTCTTTTCTTTTCCTTTTTCAAGGCTCCGCGCTAATACTCAAGTAAGTTGTTCTACTTTTCTTTATGTTGTATGTATTTTACATTATGTTGTGTTTTTTGTAGATAATTCTTGATTTTTGGTTGCAATGGGGTTTTAGACTCCAAGTTGGTGTTTGGGGTTGTTTTGTATAAGTGTGGAGTGTAACTCTAGTTGACCATTTGTGTGTGGGGTGGGTGGTGGTAGCATGTATTGTATATATTGATGGAATCTTGTGGTGGGGTTGTTATAGGGCGAAATTGTATTGTTGATGAGTGGTGTGGGGATAATAGTGGATGTTGTCCACTTTGGGTAATTGTTGGTGCCAGCGGGTGGAGAAGTCTGAGTATCCATCCGACATGTATATGTTTGGCTGGCCCTGATTGTTTTAATGAACTAATTGCAGGTACAATGGCACGTAAGAAGTGAAGAAACTCAGAAAGTACTTCAGACGTGCCCACTTATGATGCCACCCGGTTCACGCCCGAGGAGGCCCAGGACAAGTTTCATGCGAAAGCCACTAAGAACTTTGTCCCGGAAATTGGTATTGACAGGGCTGCCCATCGAGCTGAAAAGTCGGATATGTACGAAGAAATCCGTCGGAGGGGGATCGGGTACTTATTCGATGAACCTGACACGACAAATCCAATGATAGTCCGGGAGTTCTACGTGAACTACCCGAAACATATGTGTCGTTCGGTGGTGGTGCGGGGCAAAGTAGTAGATGCTGTGAGCACGTGATTTTTGCCCTACATGAATTACTCCCAGAAAATTCAAAATAAAATAATTTTTGTGTTGTTTGCAATTCTGTGAATTTTTGTGACATTTTCTGTTAATTGTTTACATTTTGTCTGTGCACGCTTATTTTTGTTCAATTAGGATAAAATACAAAATATGGCACTCGCATTTAAGATTTGATTTTTACATTTTTTTTAGTTAATTAAGAAAATTGTTGTTTTACAAAAATAAAAAAATCACAAAAATAATGTATTTTGCATTTTTTAAGCATTTAATGTCAAATCGTGTGATTTTCTTTTAAATTGGTATTTAATTATGTGGGATAATTGTTATTAGAAGTTAATTATTATTTTTTGATAAGTCAATTAGGTTTTTATAATTTAATTTAGGATCTTTAAGTTTTAATTTTTGAAAAATTAATTTAGGATGAAAAATAAAATAAAAAAGAACAAAAATAAAAAATAGAAAGAGAAAGCCGAATTGGGCCAAAGAGCCTCAGGCCCAAACAAACCCACCCTTTATCCGATCCAAATCGGCCAATCTTAAAGACAGGCGAAACAACGTAGTATGATGATGAAACTACATCGTTTCATCGTCAAAAGATCTCAACCGTTGATCTCACACAATCCAACGGTCCCAAAGCCCCAACCATCACCCGTATCCACTTAACCAAACCCTACCCGTTCCCATACCGACCCACCCCAAACGACATCGTTTCTCTTTAATGAAGTGATCCAAACCGTTGATCTCATCAGATCTAACGGTTTGGATTCACTTATACCTTTAATATATAAGTGTGAACCATACCCCACCCCCCAATCCAAACCCCCTCACCTCATCTTCTCTAACCTCAGAGACCCAAACGAACCCTCCACCATGAACCTACGTCGACCGCCCGCCAGAAATCGCCTACGACAGCGGCCGACGTCCAAACACCCCCATTTTTACACTATAACTTCCCCACAACCTCCTCTCTCTCTCCAAACCCCCAATCAGCTTTCTTCGAATAGCGGCCAAACGTTTCGAATCTTCATTCAAAGTTTGGTCAAAAACCCTAATCCCTCCGATGACCACCAAAATAACACCCTAGAACCCCCTTTACCTCCCCATTCCTACCATCCTACCAGTTCCCCTCGAAACCTAACCGGTCTCTTTGAATCTTCAATCGAAGATCAACCAAAAAACCTTAATTAATCCAATTGACCCCAAATTCACACCCTACTCTCCCCTGACCTCCCTCATCCCTAATCCCTAACCAAAATGTCTCGAATCTGAGTAAAACTCGTCGAATGGCGGATCTAGGATTCAAACGGTTCGAGCCTGTTTTGAGAACTATCGAGGTCGAATGAGTTCTAATTAATATTATAGGCCCATTTCTGACGAAATAGACATATAATTGAGTCTTAAGTAATATCTTAATTGGGCTATCAATTGGCCCAGTTATTTACAAATCATGGGCAATCAGCAAAAGACTAATATTTGAATTTGAACGGAAAATACAACAAATTGTAAGAATTAAACTGGTATTACTGGATTGCTACTTCACAGGACCCGTGCATCGATATACCCCTTTTTTTATTTTTTGAACTTTAACTACCAATTACATCACATTACCAAATTGAGTTTAATTCTCATTTTTAATAACATTTACCAATCCCTTTGAACCTATTCTTCACAAATTTTGAATAACTAACGAGGTTCAACTACTGAACATCTCAAATCTATTCCGTAACTACAAAGCCAAGTGGAATTGATTACTAAACTTGCAACCATTTTTTAACCTGTTTTCACTACCACAGAACTCAAGGAAGTGTTTTACTCATAATAAAAGTATGAAACAAAACAAAGGCTGCATAGTTTATTGAATTCAATTTGCAAAATGCTCCAACCTATTTGAATCTCAATGACTACACAATTATAGAGTTTGACTTAATGACTATAACTGAGGCTCCAAATATCAGTCCACACTACTTAATCACAGTCCAATTACAGTCCATTTACACATAAGGATTTAAACTTCAAATAAAGAGCCATCTTATGCATTAAAACTAAACAAAAATAGAAAAATCCTAGAAAAATGACTTCAGGCAGTATTTCAAACAACATTTCATCATGTATTTCCTCAACTCAACTCAGTTACATCGATTCTTCAAAATCATATGAAATCAGAAGGTGTACCTGGTATTGGAAACACAAGAACAGGAAGGAGTGATCAGCAGCAGTAATAACAATATAGCACACAGCAACAATAGCAAAGATCCAACAACAAACTCAGGAAAACGAGTTACAATTCCAGAAATACCAAACAGCAACACAAACAGACCCAGGAAATGACTAGGATTAAACCAGACTTGGACCCAAAATACCAATGAAACAGTGTCCAGTTACACACTCAAACAGACTGATCTAAGAGATGCAAAAGAAGTTCTCTCTTAGATTGATTCAGGAAGAACTCACAAAGCTGATTTTTCAGGACTCTCTTTAACTGTCTTTTAATCTGTCCCTGTATTTCTATGTGTTCAACCTATCAATTTTCAGAGTTAAACTCTTGGTTTTTCAGTATGAATCTCTATCTTTTCTCAATATATTTTTTTTCCAGAATCTTTCTCAGCTTAAGGCTTTTTAACTCTCTGCTCTTCTTTCCTCTCTATCTTAATGTTTTAGTTCTCAGAATGTCCAGTCCCTATTTCTCTGAATTCCAGCCTTTAAATAGGCATTCAGGTAGTATTATATCCACTATGTTTCAACTTTTCCAATTGTTAATTACCCATTATCTTAATGCCCTTTTTTTTAAACAGATAGTGCACATTTCAGTCCTTAAAAACAGCAATAAGTGTAATTTCCACTAAGGAATGTTTCCACTTAGTTCATTAGCAGCCTTTAATTTAATTGCTAGTGGTTCAAATTCCAGTTAATCCCTGAATTACCCCTGAAACTACTGAAATCCCTACCCATCAGTTATGACCAATTCACCTAATCAAATAACTTGAACACCAATTAACCCAAACTAACTCTTAATTAAACACCTGATTGAATCTACAACAGCTATAACCAATTCCCCTAAGTTTTGAACTAAAATTCAACTAAAATGCAACCTTATCACTACTATCTAATTAATAATATTATACCAAAATGAATTCAAACCAATGTCAGATTCATCTCAGACCCTAAACAGTAGGATTCAATTCATCAAACTCACACAACAGCTTAAGCTTGAACTCAGGTTGAATCAAACAACACCAAAACAAAGACCAAGGATTAATGATTCAACAACACACTTACAGGGAATGACACAATAAGTTCAGGTGACAACCAGAACAACAGTTCAAGTATTTTCAAAGCTTTTCAACTGACCAAGCAATTCAAAACAATGTGATGACCGATTAAGCGATTCAAACATTGTGAATAACCAATCCTTAATTTTTGGCATACAGGCAAACTTAATTTATTGATTGCAAAATCGAAATGTTCTAACAAATCGACAAACTGACTAACTTCAACAATTGACTAAAATTAACAAGTCAAAACCAGTTACTTCAATTAAAACAAATTAACATGAAAGGAAATTAATCTGATAAATAAAATATCAAAAGAAATCGAGAAAGTGAGATGAAGCAGAAAACATGTGTATGAACACACGAAACAAATATACAGGAATGGAAAAGGAAAGATAAAAGATGGGTAATGAAATGAAAGAAAACGAAACTCACCATTTTTGACTCGGCCTTGACTGGACCCTCTGATTTAAGCCATAAAATAATATTATTCACTTGTTCTTAATTAAGAACAGGCGAATAACACTACTTTGTGACGAAATAGGTTTCGAACCCTCAAGACAGTTGAAAAGAAGCTTTACATGAACGGGTTTGAATTTGTCTTCTAGGGCTTGACCTCAGATTTGAAATTCGAGAAGATGTAGTAGTATTTGAGGGAAAACAATGGTGGATTGTGTATAAGGAGGTCAAGGTGGTTGTGGGGTATGAGTTTGGGGCTGATTGGGTAGGTTTAGGTTTTGAGCCAAAACTTCGATCTAACATTCGAGAAGTATGTGTGTGATTTGAAGGAAAGTGAGTGTAGAATCGGAGAGGGGAGGGTCAGGGGAACCTATGGTGTATTTTTGGTGGTCATAGGCATCGGCGCCACCAGGTTTCAGGCGGTGGAGAAGGAGGGCGGCGCTAGGGTTTCGAGGTTGTTTGGTGTGAGTCTCTGAAGACGAAGGGACGGGGAGGGTTGTGTGTAATGAGAGGGGTAAGGAGGTTTGATGTATCAAAATTGTATAATCAATACGAGCCGTTGGATTATGAAAATCCAATGGACACAATCGATTTGCTGATCAAAACGGGGTCGTTTGGTAGTAACGGGGTGGGGGCGGGTATAGGAATGGGTAAGGGACGGATGATCTTGGCCGTTGATCAAGAGAGATAAACGGTCCCGATCAACTATGCCAAAACTACGCCGTTTTGGATGGTCTCTTGGGTTGACTAGCTGGACCGGGTAAGGCAAATATTTTGGGCCTGGATTTGGTCAAATTTGGATGGCCCAGTCCGGTTTTTCTCTCTATTTTCATCTCCTTAATTTCCAATTAATAAAACCAAAAATTTAAATGATAAAATCAAAAATTAACTAAAATTCTAATTGAATCCTAATAATAATTATCACACAAGATTAAACACCAAATAAAATCACACAATTTGACATTAAATGCCAAAAATGCAAAGTACATATTTTTGTGATTTTTCCATTTTTGTAAAACACACTTAATTAATTAATCCTAATTGTGAAAATTAAATCTTAAACATGCAAATGCAACATATTTTTGTATTTTCATTAATTTAAACAAATAAACACGCACAGACAAATGCAAACAATAAAAGGAAAATAACACAAAATTAACAACAATTGCAAACGACACAAAAATTATTTTGTTTTGAGTTTTCTGGGAGTAGTTCTCGTAGGGCAAAAATCACGTGCTCACATATGTCAGCGGCTAAGTCACATTTTCTCTTGATGGGATTTAAGAGCATCCAGCCTTACTCTCCATATCGGGTTTTGAGACAACTGGGGAGATGCCAAATAGTGCCACAGGAGGAGGATCTTAGTGCTCAAGTAATTGAGATTAGCCCTGACGGACAGTTTCCCGAAGCAATAGTCTGCCAGATCTGGAATGAATTTCAATACTTAAAAGCAAATACTTGCGTGCAGGATCGGGCCAAAGGCGAAGTGTCGCCAGAAGACCTTGCTTGGTATAGGAGAGAACTTGAGCACGAGAGGCTAGCTAAAATACCACACCGCCAGGACTTTGTTGAATCATCGCAGGAACAGTGGGGTTGGTTAGAGAAAGAAAGGGAATACAGGGCCCGCATAGGAGCATTGAAAAACCAGGTCTAGGATCTCCGGTTTAAAAACAGTTTGCAAGTCGCATCCGACGAAGGGGATAAAAAGAAGTTGGCCCAAGAAAATGAAACTGTCAAGGCCCAAATCCGACAGATGAGAATAGATGCTGACACCCAACAGAGAAGTCAGTCTGATGAAAGGTTGATAAATGGGTTGAAAAAGCAAATCATTGAATGCCAAGAGGGTTTGGAAAGGTCTGAAGCTAGCTTGGCAAGGATTCCGAGCCAGATGGACAAGAGGTACAGAAGAGCGGGCACAACATATGCGGAAGATGAAGAGAGACTACGAGGGGAACATCACTATGTTGAGAGAAACAGTATCTACCCTCAAAGAATGAGTCGTCAAACAAGCCCGAGATTTCAGAACAGATAGGAAACGCTGTTATGACCTGATGGCACGAATGGAGGGTCAGATGCACAAATTTCAAGATCAACTCTTTCGCAATTCTCACGTGCTGAGAGCGCGGAGTCAACAGATCGAGCGGCTGCTTCTGGAAAAAGACAGAATTAGGGAAAGAATCGAAGATATCGGGCACTACATCACCAGGAAGTGCCGAGCATGCGAGGATATGACCCGTACTACCTTCTTTGCTGCGATAATGATTTATATCCACCAGATCATGGAAGATTTGAAAGGGCTGCAAAGGGATCTTGCACGAAGGTCCGCGGCAAGGCCGAATGATACCTCGCGGACCCCGGGAAATTTTAGAACATTAGAATGATGTTTTGAGTCTGTAATTTTTGAAAGTCTGATTTTAAGTCAACGTGTTCAAGTTCTGAGTGTTTTTTGAGTCAAGTATTTTGAGTCTGTTGTTTGAGTCTCGAGTGTTTTGAATCATGTTGTAATCCAAGAAGTTGTTAATAAAAAATCCCAAAATTTTGTTACATCCTTATTTGTCAGAACTACGCACGGTCTGATTCATGCAGGGACATGATACGTAGGCAATCCACATAATATTCGACCACCATTAAAAAGAAAAGAAAAACAAAAAGAGAATAATAGAAAAACGAAAAGAAAAGAAAATAAAGGAAAGTTCGAGAGGCGTTTAAAAAAAGGGCACAGATATAAGAAGCCGGAATGACGCATGCAATAGAAGCAAAGGCATGATATAAATGGTTAAACTGCCTAGGTGCATTACATACCAACGTGCAATAACATATCTTTTAAACTCTAAAAAACTAACAAGTTTGTTGTTTTTCAGAAATTTCAAACAGTTAGCTTGTTTAGAACGTACTGGCACATTACCATTACCAAACAAGATCAAAAGGACCAATACCAAAGATCATGTCTAACTCAGATAAAAGTGTTGAAGAGGAAAAGACAGAAATGCAGACAATGAAGGAGGAAGGGGACAGGTTGAGACAACAGATAGCAGAGATGCACCTAGCCTGGTCCAGGGGGCAACCATTACCAATCCTTCCCACTACTCCTACTCTCTCACCGGAACAGGCTCCGGAATATCCTCCCACCGGTCTACCGGCAAGCTTCCCAATTTACCAATACTATCAGGGGAAAACTTCTTACAATCACCAAGCCTCACCACCCAAACAAAACCCTCTTCCACCAATTGTTCCTGTTTTCGTGGCACCTCCACCTGCTGTCACACCTCTTTTTATACGGCTTACACCTCGCGAAGGATATAATAAAAAGAGTTTTTTCAATTAAAGGACGGTCGGAATGGGATTAGCTATTTAAATTTTTCAGAGTCGCCACTTGAGAATATAATGGTGTCTCAAGTCACCGAATTAATCCCGAACCGAGGAAAGTTTGACTCTGTTACAGTCTGCGAACTAGAAATCCTAGGTAAGGAATTCT